>JAXCLQ010020216.1:0-24087 GCA_035584115.1 Cedrela odorata | reverse complement strand
GATGTATCGATCCGATGCATTCCAGTACCTAAAATTTTCAGTTACACATACAGACAGGAAATATTCAACAATGATCAACAACTTCCATCGTTCCTAGTTCTGTTCTAATTGTACAAAAATGATTTCTATCAAGTGGTTTTATGAAAATATCAGCTAATTGAAGATTTGTGTTTATATATTCTAAGAAAATGTCTAATTTATTAACATGATCTCTAATGAAGTGATGACGAATTTCTATGTGTTTAGTTCTAGAGTGATGAACTGGATTTTTTGTTAGATTTATAGCACTTGTATTATCACATAGAATATGAATTTTACTAAGATTTAGTCCATAATCTGGCAATTGGTATTTAATATATAAAATTTATGTACAACAACTACCTACAAATATGTATTCGGCTTTGGTAGTAGAAAGTGCAATGGTGTTTTATTTATTGCTAAACCATGACACTATGGCGTTTCCAAGAAAATAGCAAGTACCACTTGTACATTTTCTATCTACTTTGCATCCTCCATAGTCGGCATCTGAGTAGCCTTTTAAACTAAACTCACAATCCTTTAGATAAAATAATCATAGATTTGATGTCGTTCTTAAATATCGGAAAATTCTTTTTACCGCTACAAGATGACATAGATTGAATTCTAGTTGTCACTTTAATTATGGAAATTAATTTATGACTATGAAATTATTGAGTTAAATAGTGGTGGATTCCAAAACCTTAGTATCATTTATATTATTGAAATAATATTTTATTTTGTTCTTTATTTCTTTAAATCTAAAAATTTGTGAACTAGGTTAGAATTATAATTAATTTAGATTTGAATTACATTTTTCTATTTTGGCAATCTTCGTGTGATCGACCTTGTTACAACTAATCTATATTAATAAACTGGTGCGCTTGCGAGTTAATTAAAACATTTAATTAAATAAATCAAACTACTTATGAAATAAAGAAAAAGATAAAGTAGGATTTCAATAATACAAATAATACTAAGGTTTTAGAATCCACCACTATTTAACTCAATAATTTCTTAATCATCAATTAATTCTCATAATGAGAGTGACAACTCGAATTCAATCTATGTCATTTCATGAATTTAGCAATTAAGTCCAAATTAAGTTAAATCTTATCTAAGTTCTTCTTCGATTAATAGTTAATTAATTTCTAAGTATTTTATGTATCCAAATCAATGAAAAACATAAAATCAATGATAACTACATAAATTGATTAAATAAATTCTTAACTATCAAGAATACATGATATTAATGATGAAAATATAATTACTTAATAATTATTTGAAGAAAGAACCATAAACGTTAAAGATCATAAGGGAATTAATTAAATGAAAACAAAACTATTTCATTAAATAAGGTTTCATCCTAACCTTAGTACAAAAAAATTAGAAATACATGATGAAATTGAAAACAAAAGAAAAGATAGAACCTAGTATGATAAACACTTGCATTCTTCAACCTTGATAGCAACTCTTGCTTTTCAAACTAGTTCTCCTCCATGCTTTCAAGATCCAACCCTTCCATGTCTTCAAGATCCCACCTTTTTACATTTCTTCCAGATCCCCTTTAAAGAGTTGGCATTCCACTTACATTAAAACAAAATAATAAAATCAAAACAATACAAATACATTAAAATAAAATACAATAAGACAAATATTAACTAAAGACAAATAAAATATGTTACATAAAATAAAATACTAATTAAAGTAAATTATTAAATTAAATTGAGTTACTAATCTAAAATATAGGTAATAAATATGACATAAATAATTCTCATCAATGGTCTCTAATGAAGTGATGATGAATTTCTATATACTTAGTTCTAGAGTGATGAACTGAATTTTTTGTTAGATTTATGGCCTTGTGTTATCACATAGAATATGAATTTTACTAAGATTTAGTCCATATTCTTGCAATTGGTATTTAATCTATAAAAGTTGTGCGCAACAACTACTTACAGATATGTATTTAGCTTAGGTAGTAGAAAGTGCAACGGTGTTTTGCTTCTTGCTAAACCATGACACTAAGGTGTTTCCAAGAAAATAGCAAGTACCACTTGTACTTTTTTTATCTACTTTGCATCCTTCATGGTCGGCATCCGAGTAGCCTTTTAAACTAAACTCACTATCCTTTAGATAAAATAAGTCTAGATTTAATGTCATTCTTAAATATTGGAAGACTCTTTTTACTGCTACAAGATGTGACTCCCTAAGATTGGATTGAAATCTCGCACAAACACACACTCTATAGAAAATATCGGGTCTAGAGGCGGTCAAATAATGTAATGATCCTATCATGCCTCTATATAATATTTGGTCTACACTCTTCCCTTTTTCATCTTTGTCTAGTGAAGTGGAAGTGCTCATAAAGTTATAATGGATTTGACTTCTATCATATCAAATTTTCTTACAAGTTCTTTAATGTACTTTGATTAGGAGACATAGATTCCTTCATTTGTTTGTTTAATTTGGAGTCCTAAAAAGAAGTATAATTCTCCCATCATGCTCATTTCAAATTCACCTTTCATTAGATTTGAAAACTCAATGTATATATATTCATTTGTACTTCCAAAAATGATATCATCAACATAGATTTGCACTAGTAGAATATCATCATCTTTGGTTTTAATAAAAAGTATAGTGTCAACACTCCCCTTCAAGAAATTATGTTTTAGCAAAAATTCACTAAGTCTTTCATACCAAGCTCTAGGTGCTTGTTTTAAACCATAAAGTTTCTTAGTGAGTTTGAAGACATGATTTGGAAATTTATAGCTTTCAAAGTCAGGAGATTGCTCTACATAAACTTCTTCATTTATAACACTATTTAAAAAGATATTTTTCACATCCATTTGATAAAGTTTGAAGTTTTTGTGGCATGCAAATACTAAGAGTACTCTAATGGCTTCTAATCTTGCTATGGGAGCATATGTCTCATCATAGTCTATTCCCTCTTCTTGATTGTATCCTTGAGCTACTAATCTAACTTTGTTTCGAGAAATGTTGTCATTTTCATCAAGTTTGTTTCTAAATACCCACTTGGTATCTATTGTTGGATAACCATTTGGTCTAGATACTAAAGTCCAAACTTCATTTCTTTGAAATTGAATTAATTCTTTTTGCATGGCCATTAACCAATTTTCATCACTTAAGGCTTTTTCAACTTGTTTTGGTTTTATTTGAGAGACAAATGCTAAATTTTGAACTTCATCTAGATTATCATCAATTTCTTTTGTTTTTCTCATAGTTTTAACTCCTTGTGAGGGATCTCCTATTATTAGTTCTTTTGGATGACTAGAATTATATTTCCATGCCTTTGGGAGTTCCTTAGTCACTTAATTTTCTTCTATAAATTCACTTTGATTTTTCAAGGACTCATCATTCAAGTTTAGTTTTTTCAAATTTTCAATTGCTTCTAATTTTTTCTCATTTTCTTTCTTCCACGACTTGAGTTCTTTTATTGAACACTCTATAAGCTTTACTTTTGGATGAATAGCTTAGAAATATTCCTAGATCAGATTTTGACTTAAATTTTCCTAAATTATCATTGGTATTAAGAATATAACAATTACATCCAAAAACTCTTAAGTATTTGATTTTAGGTTTCCTTTCAAAGATTAATTCATATAGAGTTTTGTTCAAAATCTTTCTAATTAAAACTCTATTGGTTATATGACATGCAGTGTTAATAGCCTCAGCCTAAAAGTATTCGGGTAGGTTATATTCACTTAGCATTGTTCTACCCATCTCTTGAAGAGTTATATTCTTTCTTTCGGCAACTCTATTTTGTTGTAGGGTTCTTAGTGCAGAAATATTATGAGAATATCCATTCTCATGAAATTTTTTTTCAAATTCTTTGTTTACAAATTCTCTACCTTGATCACTTTTAATTTTTATAATTTTGAAGTTTAATTTGTTTTCAATTTGTCTTGAGCATTTGTTAAAGGTTTCAAATGTGTCACCCATGTAAATCTTGAGTAATCATCTACAACTACGTATGCATATAGTTTTTCTCCCAATGATGCTACTCTATTTGGTCCGAAGAGATCTATATGAAGAAGTTCTAAAGGTCTAGATGTAGAAACTAAGTTTTTGGATTTGAAAGAGGTTTTAACTTGTGTTCCTAATTAGCAAGGACTGTATACTTTGTCTTTTGTATATTTTAGATTAGAAATATCTCCCAATAGACCTTTTTTGACAAGTTTTTGCAATAGATCCATACTACAATGTCCTAGCCTTCTATGACACATCCAAGAATCATCGCAATGAGCTTGCAAACATATGTCATTCATTCCATTCAATTTTTCTAGTTCTATGACATATATATCATTGGTCCTAGGTGCATAGAATAATTTATTTTCATGTTTATCCAATACTTCACAACCATTCATAAGAAACATGATTTTATATCAATGATCATACAATTGACTAATACTAAGCAGATTATATTTAAGGCTTTTAATATATATGACATTTTTAATTGTGATTGAATTAAGGTTAATTGTACCGATACCTTTCACCTTACCTCGGCTATTTTCTCTAAAGATCACATATTTCTTTTCTTCTTTCTTTAGATGAATAAATAGCTTTTTGTTTTCCATCATGTGTCTCAAGCAACCACTATCAAGGAACCACTTCTTTTTGTACTTGTTGCTCTTTATATGTGGTACCTACAAAAATGGCAAGTTTATTTTGGTATCCCAGTGACTTTGGGTCCATAGATATTAGTTATACCATTAAAGGTCTTGACCATTTTAGCATGCATAATTTCTTTAAGTTTTGTTCCCTTAGCTACCTATATCATTTTAAGTCCATTATACTTATTTTTCTTATGTAAACATGTGTTGCTATAATGCCCCTTTCTATTGCAATAATGACAAGTAATAGATGATGCTACTTGTTGTTTAGCTTTCACAAAGTAGTTTGCATACGACTGTTGTTTGATTCCTTATTTATATCCATGTCCGGCTTTATCAAATACTAACCTTTGACTACTTAAGGGCTTATCTAATAATTCTTTTTCTTGTGTAAATTTAGCCAAAATTTCTTTGAGAGAAGCTATTTTACCTTTCAAGATTTTATTTTTATCTT
This sequence comes from Cedrela odorata, assembly GCA_035584115.1. Classification (NCBI taxonomy): domain Eukaryota; kingdom Viridiplantae; phylum Streptophyta; class Magnoliopsida; order Sapindales; family Meliaceae; genus Cedrela; species Cedrela odorata. Next base: position 18,984 of record JAXCLQ010020216.1, on the reverse strand, counting down.
TTAACATATCAAGTTCATTAGGTGAGCTAGATTCATTCTTAATTTCTAATTCTTTAACTTTTATTTTCAATGAGTCATTTTCATTTAATACCATGGAGTTTTTTTTCTTTGCTTCGTTATATTTTGCCTAAAAATCATTTCTAAGTTGCTCATATAATGCATTCAAGTCTTCTTCTAATAAATTATCATTACTATTTAAACATGCATCATAAAATGAAGAGTTTTGATCTAGAGAGGCTACCTCATCTTTTAGTTTTCCCACGAGGTAGAAATTTGCTCGCTCGGTTCCTAATGATGAAGAGCTTTCTTCGCTAGAGGAGTCATCCCATGTCACTTTCATTACCTTTTTCTTATTCTTATCCTTCTTATATTTTCTTATGAGACATTCGGGTCGCGTATGCCCTGGTTTCTTGCATTCATTGCAAATGATTTCTTTCCCTTTTTCTTTTTCCTTTTCAAAGCATTTCTTGAATCCATCTTTTCTTGGATAGTCTCTTCTTTTCTAGTTTCTTCCTATGGACCCTTCTTTGTTGAAGAATTTTCTAAATTTTCTGGCCATGAGAAGAATTTTCTTCCTTTTTGGTGCCTTTTAATGCTATGTTTCTTTAGCCCTTCTCTTTATCCTCATCGTCATTTCTTCTTCTTTCAAGCTCGTATGCCATGAGCGATCCAAGAAATTCCTCGAGAGGTAAGATTCTCAAATCCTTTTCTTCCCTAATTGCCGTAACTTTAACTTCCCAACTTCTAAGTAGACTCCTTAGAATTTTTGTCACAATATCTGCATTTGAGTAAGTTTTACCTAGAGTTTTTAAATCATTGGTGATATCAGTGAAACGAGTAAATATGTCTTTTATGCTCTCATGCGATTTCATTTTAAACAGTTCGTAATCATGAACTAACATACTAATTTTAGAGTCCTTAACTCTACTAGTTCCTTTATGTGTGACTTCTAGCATGTCCCAAATTGATTTAGCTGTTTCACATCCTGAAACTTTATTGAATTCGGCTTTATCTAAAGCACAATAAGATGTTCATTTTCTTTCTGTTTAGAGTGAACCTATTTCTCTCTTCGGGAGTCCATTCCCTTTTTGGTTTTAATTTTTTCTCTCTAGTGATTTCATCCTCAGTTGTGGGTGGATAGTATTCATCTTCTATTACATTTAAGATTTTAAAATCTAATATTGATAAGAAGATTTGCATCCTCTTTTTTCAGTACGCATAATCTGTTTCATTAAAAATGGTGGTCTGTTTGTAGATTGTCCCTCTACTATCTGTGTAAGATTACTGCTAGATGTCATTTTAATTTACTCCTCAAGGTTGTAAATCCTATTTGATTGAGTTAGGCTCTGACACCACTTGTTGGCCCAGTTGGTAAGACCCAAGAGGGGGGTGAATTGGGTTTTTAAAATTTAGCAAATAAAATATTATGAAATGCAGTGCAGTAATGAAACAGTAGTTAGAGAAAGAAATACAAACTCAGTTTTATAGTGGTTCGACGAATCTTGGCTTACGTCCACTCTCTCGGATGCAAAAGACTTTCACCGAGGTTCCACTAATTTTTTGTTTTAAGACAAGAGTAACCCAGTACACTCCTTTTAAGGTGAAGTGAAACTTTACACTCTTTTAAACGGATAAAGAGTAACTACAAAGATCTTCTTTGTTACGGGTGAAGAATTACCCAAAACCAAATTTCAAATGTATTTTTGTTTTTTGCTCTCACACTAGAGTGAATATTTTAATAAGCATTTCACAAGAAGAATTTCTCTCACACAAGATTTGAAAGAGTTATAGTAGAGAGAGAAAGTTCAGTATTTTCGTATATCAGTGCTGTTCAATGATTTCTCGTTGATATTGATTGCCAGTAAAAATGTGCTAAAACTTTACTGTATGTCTTTTATTTATATCTATCCGTTTTATAAAGCTACCCATGTCCAACGACTTGATTTGGTGCATTTAATGTTCGCCATTAATACTGCAAAAGTTACCGTTGAGCTTTAAATTCAAAGAGAGTATCGATCCGTTTCTTCATGTATTGATATCTTTAAGTGAACAGTATGATTTGCTTCCCGAGTATCGATCTTCACTTCTCCAAGTATTGATCTGTTTGTACTAGATGTATTTTTGGGTTTTGGTAGATCGATCTGTTTCTATTGAATATCGATCTGGTTTACTTCGTAATTATTTTTCAACTTGCTGTGAAGATCATGTATCGATCTGGTAGCCTCTGTAATTATTTTGCAACTCTTTGTGAAGATTATGTATCGATCTGTTGAAGTCCATGTATCAATCTGCTTGCCTCTGTAATTATTTTGCAACTCTCTGTGAAGACTAAGTATCGATATGTTGATCTCCATGTATCGATCTAGTTGCAATGGAGATTTTATTTGAAGCCACTATCTCAGTAAATATCGATATCCTCATTTCTTTGTATCGATCTTCTTTGATGTATCGATCTGTTGTTGAACTTGTATCGATCCGTTTCCTCCCATATCGATCTGTTTGTCTCTCAGTATTAATCTGTTTGCTTTCTAATACATTGAACAAATATTTGTTAAGGAATAAACTTAAGCATATTCACTTCAAGATTTTGAAACAAATTTAGGACATATTTAATTTAGTCATTATAAAAAACATATTATATATTTATGTTTGATATCATCAATTTCTCTTATGATATCATCAAAAGTTTCATTGTGAAATGATGTGTTTAATGATATTAAAGGCATAGGGACCATTAAGCTTAAATTACATGATAGAGTATGTAGAAATTTATGGTAGGTTACATATGTTCCAAAATTAAGAAGAAACTTAATTTCTTTAGGCATGCTAGATGAAATGGGACATGTATTTAAGTCTGAAAAATGGGTTTTGAAGGAAGTTCAAGGTTTCTTAATTGTGATGAAAGGAATTAGGAAGAATGGATTGTATGTGTTAGAATGAACAACAGTTACAAGTGGAGTGGAATCTGTTATTGACAAAACAGTGGACAAAATGATTGTCTAGTGTCATAGGATGGGTCATCTAGTTGAAAAGGGTCTAATAGAACTCAAGAAGCACAGTCTATTAGATGATGGTGATGTGTCAAACAATTTGAAATTTTGTGAATCTTGTATACTAGGAAAACATCATAGAATAATGTTTGGGGTGGAACTCATAAAACATAAGAAGTTTTTGGTTACTTGCATGCTGATGTTTAGGGGCCATTATAAGTAGCTTCTCTAGGTGGAGTCTGATATTTTTTGTCAATAACTAATGATATCTTTAAGGTGTGGTTATACATTCTGAAAAGCAAAGTTGAGGTTTTTAGTGAGTTTAAGCATTAAAAAGCTTTAGTTGAGAACAAAAAGAACAATAAGATTAAAAGTGCTAAGAACTAATAATGGCATGGAGTTTTACAGTGGCTTCTTTGATGAGTTTTGCAAAAGAAATGGAATAGAGAGGCATATAACTGTTAGACACACACCCTAGCAAATTGGTTTGGTTGAAAGTTTAAATAAGACATTAATGAAGAGGGTAATATGTATTCTAATAAGTGCTTGTCTTTCTAGGTTGTTCTGGGCAGAGGCTATTACCGCATTCACTTATTTGTTGAATAGGAGTCTAGCTATTGCATTAAACTTTAAAACTCCTTAAGAAATTTGGTCTAGTCACCCACCTAGCTTGAAACACTTAAGAATCTTTAGATGCACAATATATACATACTTGAGACAAGGGAAGTTAGACCCTAGGGCAATTAAAAGAGTTTTTATATGTTATTCAGAAGGCGTGAAAGGGTACATGCTTTGCTATTATGATGAGAGACATGGAAAATGCATAATAAGTAGGGACGTGTCCTTTCATGAGGAAGAACTGATAAGAAACAGGTTATTAGCAAGTTCAGAGGTCAAAAATGAAGATTCAAAAAAAAAAAAAGAGTTTCAGTTTTAGGTGAAGTTTAAAAGAAACAAATACAAGAAAGCTGAAACTTCAAAGGAGTTTGGAATGTTTAGATATTGATTTAATAGAAAAACATGATTTGTAGGATTATAATTTGGTTAGAAATAGAACATAAAGGCAAGTGAAAACCCTATCTAGGTATAAATATGTTGATTTGATAACATATGCACTCATTATAGAAGAAAATCTTAAAAGTATAGAACTTGCTACTGTTTCACAAGCTTTGAATAACAATGAATCAGAAAAATAGTTTAAAGCCATGCATGATGAAATTGATTATTTGAAAAGAAATAGAACTTGAAAGTTAGTGGCTAAACCATATGGAAGGAAAATTGTAGGTTGCAAATGGATTTTCAAGAAGAAAGAAGATCAGACAAGCACTGGGGAAATTAGGCATAATACAAGACTTGTGGCTAGGGAATTCACACAAAAAAAACGAGGAGATTTTATTGAGGTATTCTCACAAGTGGTTAGACATACTTCAATAAGAATTATGTTAGCATTTATAGTAGTCATATACCTTGAATTAGAGCAGACAGATGTCAGAACAACATTTTAACGTGAAAGACTAGATGAGATGATTTATATGTCTTAGCCTGAGAGATATGTTGAGATAGAGAAGAAAGATATGGTATGTATATTTAAAAAGTCTTTATATGGACTTAAACAGTCCCCTAGGCAGTGAAACTTAAGATTTGATGAATGCATACACAAAAGAGGTTACATTAAAAGTATATTTAGTGAATGTTGATGGCATGCTAATAACATGCAAAAATATGAAAAGCATCAACAAACTGAAGAACAAACTCAAGTCTGAATTTAAAATAAAGGATTTAAGATATGGAAAAAAGATCTTAAGGATTCAAATAAATACTAAAATTACAAATTGAACCTTTGTATTGTTTTAGAAGCATTACTTGATGAAAATGCTTAAGAAGTTTGGTATGAAAGATGCTAAGGTAGTAAGTACCCCTCTTGCCTCACATTTTAAGCTGTCTTGTACTCAGTGTCCTGAAACTAAAATTAAGAAACTTCATATGGAAAAAAATACCATATGTTAGTACTTTTGGAAGCTTAATGTATGCCATGGTATGTTCAAAACCTAACTTGGCTCATTTAGTTAGTGTTGCTAGCAGGTTTATAGTACATCTTGAAAATGATCATTAAACTGCTATCAAATGGATCATGAGATTCATAAAGGGAAGCTTAAGTTGCCAATTAACCTATGGTAAGAATATCTTTGAACAAAATGGTGTAATTGATGATATCATGTTGATAATCTAATATGAAATTAATGACATCATAATATGTTTTATATGTTTTTTATGATAACTAAGTGTGTTATAAATGTCAAGCAAATATGTGATGATAAAATTAAATCAAATTTATTGAGAATTAGATAATGTGTGCATAATTATGTTAGTAAGAAATCATTAACAAATTTTCATGAAAAGCTATTTTAAAGTTAAACATGATCAATACATTGAAGCAACAGATCGATATGTATATTGAATGGATTGATACCAGGAAGTGAAGAGATCGATATATGCTAAGGCAGAAGCTTTAGTTGAAATCCTTAAGATAGATATATCGATACCTAAGGAAATGAGATCAATATGTGGTAAGCAAATTGATACTTAAGCCAAAAAAGATCGATAAAAGTCATATCTAGAGAGTTGTAAAATAATTACGGAGCAGACCAGATCGATACTTGAGCCAGAAGAGATAAATATAAGTCATGTCCAGAAAGTTGTAAAATAATTACAGAGCAGACCAGATCGATACCTCAAACTGAAATATCGATACATTGAGATTCCAGAGAGTTGGAAATTAATTACGAAATGAACCAGATTGATATGTAAAAGTAAATGGATCGATACTTAGAACTCAGATTCAAAATGTCACACAAACAGATCGATACATTTAAAAAGGAATCGATACTTCTTTCAATTTAAAGCTTAACGATAACATCTGTGGCATTTATGACAAACATTAAATTTGCCAAATCAAGTCGTTGGACACAAGGGTCTTCACAAAAAGAATGAATATAAATAGAAGAATACAGTGCATTATTGTGAAAAATTAGAAAGACATTTTCAAGAACATTCTTTATGCGAATAGTGACACTTTCTTTCACTATTGTAAAACTTTTAATTCTTATTGTGAGAGAATTTTTATTTGTGAGAGTATATTGATATATCTACTCTAGTGTGAGATTTAAAAAACGGAATCATATTTCTCAAATTGTATTGGGTATATCTTCACCCGAAGTAAAAAAGATTGTTATGGGTTACTCTTTACCCATGTAAAAGCAAGTGTACGGATGCCCTTCACCTTAGAAGAAGTTGTAGTGGGTAGGAGATAGTAAAATCTCGGTGGTGGTGATCTGTATCGGAGAAAGTGGACATAGGCCAAGTTTTGTCGAACAACTGTAAACTATGTTTGTTTCTCTCTCTTTATACTATTAATTTATTTGTTGTACTGCATTGCATTCATTTTAAGTTTTTAAACTTCTAAAAATCCAATTCACCCCCCCCTCTTTGGTGTTACCAACTGGGCCAACAAGTGGTATCAGAGCTTAACTCAGTGAAATAGGATTAACAACCTTGAGAAGTAGATCAAAAATTGCATTTAGCAGTAACCTTATATAAGTAGTTACGGGACAATCCATAAACAGATTTCTATTCTTCAATGGAACTAATTATGCCTATTGGAAAAAGAGGATGCAAATCTTATTGACAACTTTAAATTTTGAAATCCTAAATATTATAGAAGATGGGTACTTTGCACCCACAACAGAGGATGTATTGACTATAGAGAGAAAAATAAAACCAAAGAGAGAATGGACACCTGAAGAAATAAATAGATTCACTCTAAATGGTAAAGCCATGAACATACTCTACTGTGCCTTAGATAGAGCTGAATTTAATAGAATTTCAGGATGTGAAACTGCTGAATCAATTTAAGATATGCTTGAGGTCACTCATGAGGGCACTAGTAGAGTCAAAGACTAAAAAATAAGCATGTTAGTTCATGAATATGAATTGTTTAAAATGAAATCACATGAAAGCATTAAAGATATGTTCACTTGGTTTACTAACATTACTAACAAGCTTAAAGCTCTTGGTAGATCTTATTCTAATGCAGATATAGTCACTAAAATCTTGAGAAGTCTACTGAGAAGCTGGGAAGCCAAAGTGACTACAATTAGTGAAGCAAAAGAATTAAGGACATTGCCACTTGAGGAGCTTCTCGGATAACTCATGATGTATGAGTTGGAAGGCAGACGGAATGATAATGAAGAAAAAGAAAAAGGGAAGAGAAACGTTGTCTTAAAGATCACTAACAAGGAAGAAAAAGAAGATGAAAGCGAAGAAGAATCTGAGGAGGACGAATTTCTTCTCATGGCCAAGAAATTCAAGAAGTATTTCAACAAGGGAAGAAATTGGAAAAGAAGAGATCATCCAAGGAAAGAGAAATTCAAAAGAAATAATAAAAAAGAGAAAGAACAATAAATCATTTGTTATGAGTGCAAGAAACTAGGGCACACAAGACCCAAATGTCCACGAATGAAGGATAAGAAGGATAAGAAAAAGAAGGCAATGAAAGTGATATGGGATAACTTATCAAGTGAAGATAGCACCTCATCATCGAAAAATGAGAGAGCTAACTTTTGCCTCATAGGAAAGCAAGAGGATAAGGTAATTTCCCATGACTAAAATTCTTCTTACTATGGCACATGCCCAAGTAGTAACAATGAGGACCTACTAGAAGATGACTTATGTGCCTAATATAAAGAACTTAGAAATGATTTTTAGAAGTTATATGTTAGGCATAAAGAATTAAAGAAAATCAATTCCTTAATGCTAAAAGAAAATGAGTCATTAAAATTAAAAGTTAGTGAACTTGACCATAAAAATGATTTTAACATAATTAAGGAATGTAACACATTGAAAAATGAAAACAAGAACATGGAAGATGAAATCATTTCCCTTAAAAATCTGTTACCAAAATTTACACAAGGAAAAGAAACCTTAGATAAACTCTTAGGTAGTCAAAGGTTAGTATTTGATAAAGCCAGACTTGGCTATAAACAAGAAACCAAACAAAAGGCCTTTGCAAACTATTTCGTAAAATCTAAACAACAAGTAACATCATCCATTACTTGTCATTATTGCAATAGGAAAGGCCATTATAACAATGTATGTTTATATAAGAAGAATAAGTATAATGGACCTAAGATGATGTGGGTACCTAAAGAAAAAAAACTTAAGGAAACCATGCATGATAAGATGGCTAAGACTTTCAATGGTACAACTAATACTTATAGACCCAAAGTTACTTAGGTACAAAAATAAACTTGTTCATTTTGTAGGTACCGCATATGAAGAGCAACAACTATAAAAAGAAGTTATTCCTCGATAGCGGTTGCTCAAGATACATGATAGGAAGCAAGAGGTTATTTCTCCATCTAAAAAAAGAAGAACGAAAAGATGTAATCTCTGGAGATAGTAGCCGAGGTAAAGTAAAAGGTATTAGTACCATTGTCATCAACTCAATTTCAATTAAATATATTTTGTATGTTAAAGGTCTTAATTATAACTTGCTTAGCATTAGTCAATTGTGTGATTATGGATATAAAGTTGTGTCTCTTAAGAATAGATGTAAAGTATTAAATGAGAATGAAAATAAGTTATTCCATGCACTTAGGAACAAATGATATGCATATCATAGAACTAAAAAAATTGAATAAAATGAATGATATTTGTTTGCAAGTTCTTTGTGATGATTCTTGGATGTGGCATAAGAGATGAGGACACTGTTGTATAGATCTTTTGCGAAAACTTGCTAAACAAGGCTTGTTAGGAGATCTTCCTTATCTAAAAATTCACAAAAGACAAACTAGGTAGTCCTTGTTAACTAGGAAAACAAGTCAAGATATTATTTAAACCCAAAAACTTAGTTTCTACAACGAGAACTCTAGAACTCTTATATGTCGATCTTTTTGGACTAAATAGAGTTGCATCCTTAGGAGAAAAACTTTATGCATATTGCATATGTAATTGTAGATGATTATTCAAGATTTACATGGGTGTTCTTTTTGGATAGCAAAAGCAATACATTTGAAACATTTGATAAATTCTTAAGAAGGGTTGAAATTGAAATAGGCTATAAAATCGTAAAGATTAAAAGTGATCAAGGTGGGGAGTTTGTAAACAAAGACTTTGAAAACTTTTGCAATGAGAATGGATAGTCTCACAACTTCTTTGCACCTAAAACCCTACTACAAAATGGAGTTGCAGAAAGAAAGAATAGAACCTTACAAGAAATTGGTAGAATAATGCTAAGTGAATATAATCTACCCAAATACTTTTGGGTGAAGGCCATTAACACTACATGTCATATAACAAATAAGGTTCTAATTAAAAAAATATTGAACAAAACTCCATATGAGCTAATCTTTCAAAGAAAATCCAAGATTAAATACTTTAGAGTATTTTGATGTAATTGTTACATTCTTAATACTAAGGACAACCTAGGAAAATTTGAGCCAAAATTCAATTTAAGAATATTTCTAGGCTATTCCTCCAAAAGTAAAGCCGATAGAGTTTTCAATAGGAGAACTCAAGTAGTGGAGGAAAGTGTGCATATAACTTTTGATGAATTTTATCTCAACTTGGCTAAATTGATTCCTAAAGAAAAAGAGAAAGAATTGGAAGTCATTGAAAACTTAGAGAATTTAAACTTAAATGATGCACCTTTAGAAAAAGGAAATGAAATTGTGAAAGAACAGCAAATCACTAAAGAGCTTCTCAAGACGTGGAAATATACTCCTAATCATCCAAAAGAATTAATAATAGGAGATATCTCACAAGGAGTTAAAACTAGAAGAAAAGTAAGAAAAATGAATGAAAATCTAAATCAAGTTCAAAACTTAGCATTTGTCTCTTAAATTGAGCCAAAACAAGTTGAAGAAACCCTAAATGATGAAAAACTAAATGATGAAAATTGGTTAATGGCTATGCAAAAGGAATTAAATCAATTCAAAAGAAATGAAATTTGGACTTTAGTATCTAGACTTAATGATTATCCAATTATAGGTACCAAATGGGTGTTTAGAAACAAACTCGATAAAAGAGGGAATATCTCTAGAAATAAGGCTAAACTAATGGCATAAGGATATAATCAAGAAAAAGGAATAGATTGAAGGCAAAATCTGGATTTTGCCATATTCACGACGCACAGGATTGGTTCCCAGGCATGCAACCGTCGTTGGGGAGCCATGACAGTCTCACAGACATGCGGAATAACTCCCTACTGGATTAGACATGTACACATGCATGTTTTGGTATTTAAAACATTTTCAAATATTAAATGCAAAGTTAAAAGTCTTACTTCATTGATTTGTAATTCGGAACAGCAAGTGAACCTCCGCACTTGCTTCCAAAGGTGTCTACACGTTGGTGTTGGTGACAGTGGTTCCAACTTTGTTATGGGATCTTTAAGCTTTGGTTTTAGCTTCACCAAGCCAAACCAAGCTTTCTCTCTCTAGCTTCTCTCTTTCTCTCTTTTGTTTTTTAGTTCACAACTAAGTACACAAAAATCCTTCTCTAAGGAATATGTCTCACTAGAATGCAGAGAGAATGAATAGAAAGAAAAAGCTCTCGATTCTTTCTTTCAAGGCAAGATATGCGTTGCATCCAATGCTTGCATTAAACGCTCAACACTTGAATGTTTTTCTTACACAGTCATCAAAGCACAACTGACTTGCCTCTGCACAGCCGTAATCACCCACTTGCCTTTCATTTCATCAAATGAATAAAGGCAATACATGTAACTTGCTATGATTGGTGGGCATGTGTGTGAGAAAGAGAGAGAGTGAGTGAATATATAATATACATATATATATTTATATATACACAAATACACATATCTTATATATATAATACAATATTATAACATTACATATAAGATATGATTATTATATTATTACTTTAATCAATATTAAAGCATTATAACTTTATATACTAATATAATATCCGTAAATTATATTTACGTTATCTCATAATTAACTGAAGCATTTCTCACGCTTACGAGTGTTAGCACGTTCTTGTCGAAAAATATATTCTTTACAATAAAGAATCAAATGACTACCCGATCAAAGTATCGGAATAATATCATTAACCAATTAATGATTATTGTATAATAGTAAATACTCTCATCATCATACAACCGACTAATGTGTGTGACCCCCTAGGTTCATTGTGAACTGGACATGAGTAGATACGAACTCCTTCGTATTACTTTAGTACTACTCTTTGTATCCAAAGTTCTCAATGATCATGACCGACCTCTAGCAAGACGTCATAACCCCCAGACACAAATGAATGAATATTAAATAAATCAATATAGTTGTACGTACATGTAGTAAAATCCCACTGCTGTCAACTCCCAATCGAGTACGGGTCATGGTGTCTTTAAACCCTTAATTCAATCATAGAATCAAAACCTCAATATATATAGGATTCATATATCCGCAAGTGAACGATGGGAGCTAGTCTTAGCTATCACCTGTCCTTATACACTTAAACACATTGCTAGCAAACTTTTTTCACTAAGCGTGGGATATACATAAGTGAATGATGTGCCTCAGTGCCGAGGGCAACTGTGACACCTCAGGTCAAAGACTAGTGGTACACTGGTATGACTGTGTGACGTATCATTGATTGTGGATAATCATCCATGTGATTTGTCACGTTTAGCCATGTTCAGTAACACATTCTCCAACGCATTACCCATGTTTATGCTCTTGTGACATATGACTTGTTACCCAACTATTAGCATCCAATACTAATCCTTAGTAGTATCAAACATATCAGTCATGCAATGTCATAGTTCTATATGACATCACCTCAATCAGGAACTAATTTAGATGTATTCAAATCAAAACTTTGTACTCATATCTACAACTCTTTGCAAATAGAGTCCTAACATAATAATACATCATGGGATCTCATTCTGCATTATATATATATATATATAATATATTAGCAACTACATATGAAAAATGATATAAAAGCCATTTTATTAATCATAAACAAGTTTATAATTTGTTATAGAGTTATATATACATAAGGATGATCTCCCTGAACCGTATGACATAATTGGTTTTAGGGCATATCTCTAACATAAACTATGATTAAATATATTCTCCCGTATCTAAATTAAAAGTCATTAGAGTACTCTTAACATTTGCATGCTATAAAAATTTCAAACTCTAAAAAATGAATATTAAAAGTGCATTTTTAAATGGTTTTATTAATGAAGAAGTCTATGTAGAGCAACTTCTCTGTTTTGGAAGCTATAAATTTCCAAATCATGTCTATAAACTCACTAAGGTACTCTATGGTTTAAAACAAGTATCTAGAGTTTGGTATGAAAGACTTAGTGAATTTTTGTTAAAACATAACTTTGAAAGAGGGATTATTGATTCTACACTTTTTATTAAAACCAAAGATGATGATATTTTATTAATACAAATATATGTTAATGATATCATTTTTGGAAGTATAAATGAGTCCTTATGTATTGAATTTTCAAATCTTATGAAAGGTAAATTTGAAATGAGTATAATGGGAGAATTAAATTTCTTTTTAGGACTTGAAATTAAACAAACAAATGATAAAATTTACATATCTTAATCAAAATATATCAAAAAATTGCTAAGAAATTTTGACATGATAGAGGGCAAATCCATTCAAACTCCTATGAGCACTTCCACTTCATTAGATAAGGTTGAAATAGGAAAAAATGTAGGTCAAAATTTATATAGAAGCATGATAGGATCACTACTTTATTTGACCGCCTTTAGCCCCGACATTCTCTATGGAGTGTATATATATGCTAGATTTCAATCCAATTCCAAGGAGTTACACCTTGTAATGGTAAAACAAATTTTTAGGTACTTAAGAGCCACACCTAACTTAGGATTATTTTATCCAAAGGATAGTGAGTTTAGCTTGAAAGGCTATTCAGATGCCTATTATGAAGAATGCAAAGTGGACAGAAAAAGTACAAGTGGTACTTGTTACTTCCTTGGAAATGCTTTAGTATCTTGGTTTAGTAAGAAACAAAACACGGTAGCACTTTCCACTATCAAAGCCGAATACATATCTGTTGGTAGTCATTGTGCACAACTTCTATAGATTAAACATCAATTGCAGGATTATGGATTAGATCTTAGTAAAATTCTGATTCTATGTGATAACACAAATGCCATAAACTTGACCAAGAATCATGTTCATCAATTTAGAACTAAGCAAATAAAAATCCATCACCATTTCATTAAAGACCATGTTAGCAAAAGATATGTCTGTCTAGAATATGTAAACACAAATCTTCACTTAGCTGACATTTTTACTAAGCCACTTGATAGAGATCGTTTTTGTGCAATTAGAAATGAACTAGGAATGATGGAAATTGATTAAATCTTGATTGAACCTGTTTGTGTGTGTGAAGTTGGCAGAAAATTGTTTTTGGAAGAATTTGGATCAATACTTTTATCACAAATTACCAATATATTCATAATGGATCGATACACCTCTAAAATTGTATCGATACCTGTATACATTAGAGTCAATATCGAGACAACTCTTAAATGTATCAATATTGAAAATTCAATTATGTTCTTATTGATACGTTCCACGTTAAGATCGATACTTTAACTTGAGTACATGAGTGGCTATACCTACTTTGAAAATTTCAAAAGACTCATCATTTAGCCGCCAAAATTAAATGCGCATTAAAGGACGTGCTTATACATCGATTTATGTTTATTCTCCAACAAGCATGTATCGATACTTTCTTTTCACCCACAAACTCAAAGTTCTCTCTCTACAAACCCTAGCTTTCTGAATTACCTATTCCAGCTCTCCAAATCTTTCAACTTCTTTCAAGAACAAACTTAAAAATGCTTATGACAAATAATCCCAAAGTTGGACACAAGAAAAGACCTAGGGTAACTAAACCATCTCCCTCCACTCTAGATTTCCAGAATCGAGAGGTTAAGGATCGATATCTCTCTCTCTTCTTAAACCGAAAAGTCAGCCCTGGCCAAGTTCTTGTCTTCAATTTCTTGCTATCTATCAAATTCCTATACCTTAAGACATTTAAAGACTTTGGATGGATTGGCTTTCTTAGTCTATGGGGGAAATGCCTTGATAGCCTTGTCAGGATGTTCTACTCAAATCTTGACCTCAAGGACCCTCACACAAGGAAAACCAAACTAACAGAGTTTACCAGCACTGTTTCTAGGCATCCATATCAGCTCAATGTAAGTCTTCCGTCCCGCATCATTCACTTACTAGAATGGGGTATCTCGTATCCAACAAGAGCGTTTTAACCTCTCAAAGCATGCAAAGTAATCTATAAAGAACCAAATATGACCGAAGTCAATAACAAACCAGTGCATTTGGGCATCCACAAGCGAATTCTTCATTTAATCATCTCATACAACCTCAACGAGTGTTCTAGACGCTTTTCAGAGATGACATATGAGGACATATGGTAGATGCCAAGCATAATAGAGGGTAAGCGGCCTGACCTGATTTCCTAGATTCTCAACTCCATGGTAAGGACAACTATGTCCAAAGCTAATCACCTCCACTATGCTTATGTCATATCAGCCGTCATTCACAAAAGTCCATCATGGATTCATGCTGAGACAGATACTATTAAGCCTCCAACTGCTACTACGTTATCGAAGACCACACTTCGACACATGCATTATGAACAACGAGCAGATAATGAGTGGATGCTTCAAGCTCGCTATAAGTACTTACACAGCAAAGCAAACATTGCACAAGCACCACAGCATCACTCAACTGAAGCACCCATATCAAAGGCACCAGATGCACACGAGGTAGCAGCCACAATAGAAATTTCATCATGATTCGAACCACCCTCAGTTTCGATTACACAGGAATCACCATCACCTCCCTCATTAGCACTATTGCATATACTGGAGGACATCCAAGCCAAGGTGACAAGTATAAAAGAGCGGGTGGAAACCGCTATGACCAGCATTGATGAGTGCCTTACCGGCCTTGAAACCATGGTCACAACACAAATGCACAAGATCGAGGAGCATTTTTTTGGGGGAACAAGGCATCACACAACTTGGACGACTTAGACTTAAGTTTTATAGTGAAACTCTTAAATTTATGTAGAGCTTAGCTCGAGCAGCCACCCCAGCACCTGCAACTGCATATTGCAACCTTATTGCCTTTTTAACTTAATCACAACTTCCTCCACAAGCCTCTCGGCCTAGTACTTCCCATACGGTCAACTTAGATATTGATAGCAATAGTCTTGATGATCTTGTCTTTGGCACTTTGTAATATTGTTCATGTGTGTTTCCAAAAATGTTTCTCTCTAGTTTCTATTTTCTTTGACTTAATGCTTAATGAAGAGAAATGTACACTTACTTGCTATTACTTGCTTTGTTTCATTATCTCTTTACGCATGTGTGCTATTTTTTACTTTTTCTTTGATTGCTGACAAAAAAGGGGAGACAATAAATAATTGAATTATTAATTTGAGCATCACATAAGGGGGAGATAGAACAAAGAGGATTAAAAACCTTAAAGGAAATTAGACACTTTATTTGATTAAAAATATTTAAGAAACTCTTAGTTTTTTTCATCATAAAAAAACGGGGAGATCAATGATTTCATATTGACAATTTAATATGAAATTAATGACATCATAATATGTTTTATATATTTTTGATAATGACTAAGTGTATTGTAAATATCAAGCAAATATGTGATGATAAAATTAAAGTTAAACAAAATCGATACACTAAAGCAACAAATCAATATGTGTAATGAACGAATCGATACCAGAAAGTGAAGTGAACGATATATGCTAAGGCAAAAGTCTTAGTTGAAATCCTTAAGACAAATATATCGATACCTAAGGAAAAGAGATTGATACATGGTAAGTAGATCGATACCTAAGCTAGAAGAGATCAATATAAGTCCTATCCGAAGAGTTGCAAAATAATTACAGAATAGACCAGATCAATACCTGAGCCAGAAGAGATCGATACAAGTTATATAAAAAGAATTACAAAATAATTACGGAACATACCAGATAGATACCTAAGATAGAAGAGATCGATACAAGTTGTTGGCCTAGTTGGCAATACCCAAGAGGGGGTGAATTGAGTTTTTAAAATTTAGCAAATAAAATAGTATGTAATGCAATGCATTAATGAAATAGTAGTTAGAGAAAGAAATACAAACATAGTTTTATAGTGGTTTGACAAATCTTGGCCTACGTTCACTCTCTAAGATGCAAAAAACTTTCACCGAGGTTCTACTAATTTCTTGTTTTGATGGAACAAGAGTAACCCAGTACACTCCTTCTAAAGTGAAGGGAAACCTTACACTCTTTTATACAGATAAAGAGTAACCACAAAGATCTTCTTTAGTACGGGTGAAGAATTACCCAAAACCAAATTTCAAATGTATTTTTGTTTTTTGCTCTCACACTAGAGTGAATATTTTAATAAGCTTTTCATAAAAAAAATTTCTTTCACACAAGATTTGAAAGAGTTACAGTAGAGAGAGAAAGTTTAGTGTTTTCGTATATCAGTATTGTTCAATGATTTCTCGTTGATATTGATTGCTAGTAAAAATATGCTGAAACTTCACTACATGTCATCTATTTATATCTATTCGTTTTGTAAAGCTACCCATGTCCAACAGCTTGATTTAGTGCATTTAATGTTTGCCATTAATGTTGCAGAAGTTACCGTTGAGCTTTAAATTTAAAAAGAGTATCGATACTTTTCTTCATGTATCGATCTCTTTAAGTGAACAGTATGATTTGTATCCCGAGTATCAATCTTCACTTCTCCAATTATCGATTTGTTTGTACTTGAAGTATTTTTGGATTTTGGTATATCGATCTATTTTTGTTGGATATCGATCTGGTTTGCTCCATAATTATTTTTCAACTCTTTGTGAAGATCATATATTGATCTGTTGAAGTCCATATATTGATTTGGTTGCCTTTGTGATTTTTTTTGCAACTCTCTGTGAAGATCATATATTGATTTGTTGAAGTCCATGTATCGATCTGATTGCCTTTGTAATTATTTTACAACTTTTTCTGAAGATCATGTATTGGTTTGTTGAAGTCCATGTATCAATCTAGTTACATCTGTAATTATTTTGCAACTTTCTATGAAAACCATGTATCGATTTGGTTGCCTCTGTAATTATTTTGCAACTCTCTGTAAAAGCTAAGTATCGATCTGTTAATCTCCATGTATCGATCTGGTTACATTGGTGATTTCATCTGAAGCTATTGTCTCAGCAAATATCGATATCCTCATTTATTTGTATCGATCTTCTTTGATGTATCAATCTGTTGTTGAACTTGTATCGATCCGTTTCCTCCCATATCGTTCTATTTGTTTCTGAGTATCGATCTATTTGCTTTTTAATATACTTGAACAGAGATTTGTTAAGGAATAAACTCAAACATATTCACTTCAAGATTCTAAGACAAATTTAGGACATATTTAATTTAGTAATTATCATATCATATATTTATGTTTGATATTATCAATTTCTTTTATGATATCATCAATCTCCCATTTTTTTGACAATGACAAAATAAATGTAAAATGGGTGTCTAACTCTTAAAGTGAATTGATTTTTCTCCCCCTTAATGTAATGCTTTAACTTATCTTTTAATTTTGAGTTTTCTCCCCCTTTACCCATTAAGATTTGATGCAAACATAATATATTTATATATTCTCTCCCTTTTTATCAGCAATCAAATAAGAAAAATGAACAATTATGTGATTCAATTGTATAAGTAATACAATCATATAGGTAACACAATCATATCAAAGAAGTATAAGGAAAAAATACTTGTTGATTAAAAAAAATTTCATTTCACAGAGGAAAATGCATACAAAGGATAGACATTGTTCAAAGGGTGCTAAAGGGTCAGAACTGTCATTATCGACATCTAAGTCCACAAGAGTGTAGGTAGGCTAGAGAGCAGGGCAATGCTTCGATGCCTTTATATATGCTGAGTAACTGGAAATTTGTATCACAAATATGAATTTTCACGTAAAAAGGTGTATCCAAGGTATGAGCATGCAAAGCATACTAGTGTAAATATTTTATTAAGTAACTGGGGATTTGTATCACAAATATAGATTTTTACGTAAAAATGTGATCCATTTCCTAGGACCAGCTGCATAAAAAAAAATATATATAAATTAAATAATGTTGAGCTCGTAGTCTACTTTGCCAAAATCAATTGCTAGAGTTAAGGGTACACACACTTCAAGAGGCTTGGTAAGGTCGTTTAACCCGTTGAATAATATTCAGATCTTTATGATGATTACTTTATCCTATGTTAATGATTATGAGCTATTGATTCTGAAGTTGGTTTGGGGTTTATTTTGCTCGAGGATAAGCAAAATCTTAAGTTTGGGGGTATGATAACTCTATTTTTATAGTATTATTTTGTCTATTTAAACCTAATTTTAATGTAAATATTGTTGATTTTGTTATTATTAAATAAATTATTACATCTCTTTGTATTTTTTAAAAAAAAATTGATGGAAACGGATATTAATGAATAAATGAATTTATTCATTATTGATTAAATAAATGTTATTTAATCAAACGGTTCCTTAGTTGACAAATGACACCATATGATGTTGCCAAGTATCAAACCTTTTGATTAAATCTTATCCATTCATTTTGAATCAATGGTAAAGATTTAATTCTTTAATTTTGATTAAAGAAATCATTAGTGGAAATATATATATATTATTATTATTGTTAAAGTAATGATATTAATATATATGTGTTTATATCTATTTTTAATATATTAATAAGATTAATATATTATAATGAAACATTAATATGATTAATGACCATTTAATGATTATTGTTTGACATTTGGTATGTTTTTATTCATTTGATGAATAAAAGGCATGTGTGTGTGACACAT
>JAXCLQ010020197.1:0-32941 GCA_035584115.1 Cedrela odorata | reverse complement strand
TTTTTATGATTACTTTAATCATATTAAAATATAATACTAATATATTAATATTATTGCATTCGCAAATCATATTTACGATATTCCAAAATTAAATTGAAATATTTTTTATGCATACGTGTGCTTGCGCGTCAGAGCCGAAAAATATATTCTTTACAATAAAGAATTAAATTGCTACCCGATCAATATTTGTACAATATCATTAACCAATTAACAATTATTGCATAGTAGCAATAGCCATCATCATCATGACTATGTGTGTGACCCCCTAAGTTCACTATGAGCTGGACATGGGTGAACACGAACTCTTTTGTATCTCTTCAGTACAACTCTTTGTAACCAAAGTTCCCAATGATTATGCATAATCTCTAGCAAGATGCCACAATCCCCAGACACGAAAGAATCCATATAGCCGTATGTACATATAGTAAAGTCTCTATACTGTCAACTCCTGATCGAGTGTGGGTCATGGAATCATCAAACCCTTAACTCAATCATAGAAATAAAGTATCGAATCATATACGAGAATCATGTATCCAAAACACTTTTCTGAAAACACTTACTCTGGCTAGAGATTTTATTTCCCATGTATGACATCCCTGTCTAGAATCTCAAGCTCTAATATTTGAGTCAGCAGATTCTGTCTTGGTTATCACATGTCCTCTTACACCTAAACACATTAGCAAAAAGCTTCTTTCACTAGGCATGGCTAGCCCGGTGCTATATATACAAGTGAACGATGTGCCTCAATACAGAGGGCAGCCGCGACACCTCAGGTTAAAGGACCAGTGGTACATTAGTACGGTTATGTGACATATCATTGATTATGGATAATCACTCATGTGATTCGTCACGTTTGGTCACATTTAGTAACATGTACTCCAACGTATTACTCATGTTTATGCTCTTGTAACATGAGACTCGTCACCCAACTATTAGTATCAAATACTAGTCCTTGGCAGCATCAAATATACCGGTCATACAATGTTATACTTTGTACTCATATCTACAACTCCTTACAGATAGAGTTTTGATGTCATAATACATCATGAGATCTCATTCTATATTTTATATATAATATCTATATATATACGCAACTATATATGCAAAATAATATAAATTTCATTTTATTAATCATAAACTAATTTACAATAAATTACAAAGTTATATATATAAGTATGATATCTTTAAACCGTATGACACTATTGGTTCCAGGGCATATCTCTAACAATTTAATTAGGAGATTAAGCGGGATGATAGGCCATTGGCATTGGAGGCAGCAGAGGAGCTTGAGTCTGTCATCCTGGACTAAAAGATTCCTTAGAAAATGGTTAAAATCGGCACTCAACACCTCGATGTATTTGCATGGACACACGTAGACATGCCAATGATTGACTCTTGGGTAATTTCTCATCAGCTGGCAATTAACCCTTAATGCAAGCTGGTGAAGCAAAAACGAAGGCCGTTCAATGCTAAGAGAAGAGAAGCAGTACATGCCGAGGTGGATAAACTGATGAAGGCCAAGTTTATCAAAACAGTACTCTACCCAACATCGATTTCGAATGTGGTGATGGTTAAAAAGGCCAATGAGAAGTGGAGAATATATGTAGACTTCACAGATCTGAAAAAAGCCTGTCCCAAATATAGTTTCCCACTTCTCAGGATTGACTGGTTAGTAAATTCAACAGCTGGCCACGAGCTGCTAAGCTTTATGGATGCATTCTTAGGATATAACCATATTAGAACGCATAAGCCGGACTAGGAGAAGACTACATTCATCATCGACAAGAGGTTATATTGTTATAAAGTGATGACTATATGAAACATTTAGAAGAGACTTTCTTCTATCTGAAGGATATAACATGAATTTAAACCCTGAGAAATGTGCATTTAGAGTTCAAGATATATCAAAATCTTGAGATATATGGTTAGTGAATGAGGTATTGAAGCCAATCTATAGAAGATTAAGGCTATACCAGATTTAAAATCCCCATCCACTCTAAAAGAACTCTAAAGCTTGACAGGATGAGTGACAACATTAATTAGGTTTCTCTCCAAAGCGACAAATAGGTGTTTTCCCTTTTTCTAGAACATGAAAAGGGAAAAGAAGATTGAATAGACCAAGGAATGCGAACGTAGTTTTAGGAGCTGAAGCAGTACCTTTCATCACTATCACACCTAACAGGACCGGAAGTAGTAGACACATTGTACCTTTATCTCGCAATAATCGACCACTCGGTAAGCTTTGTTTTGGTGAAAGAAGATGCGAAAATGATCCATTGCCCTATCTATTATACTAGCAAGGCACTATTGGACACCGTGACAAAATATTCACCACCTGAAAAGTTAACATTGGCATTGGTAATAGTAGCACGGAAGTTGCGACCATACTTCCAAGCCTATCGGGTGGTTGTGCTAACAAAAAAATTTTACACTGACTCGACCTGTCAGTTCGGTTAGTAAAGTGGTCAGTTGAGCTCAGTGAGTACGATAATAATTATAAACCTAGGAAAGCAAAAAAGGGACAAGACCTAACAGATTTCGTTGTTGAAAGATCGATAGCAAAGCACCCCTTTGTTTGTTAAATTCTGGAAGAGCATTCTAATCAGAGGGCAGAAGATCCAATCATTATTTATAAAGCCGAGCCAATCTGGGGCCTCTTTATTGAAAAATCTTTGAATGCACAAGGAGGAGTTGGGGTAGTCCTTGTGAATCCAAAGGGAACCAAGGTAATGTATTCCTTAAATTTTAATTTTAAGGTTACTAAAAACGAGGGGGAGTACGAAGCTCTAATTACAGGGATCAAGTTAGCCCAGGCTCTATGGATCATAGGCTTAAACATCCACTGCGA
Source organism: Cedrela odorata (assembly GCA_035584115.1). NCBI lineage: Eukaryota > Viridiplantae > Streptophyta > Magnoliopsida > Sapindales > Meliaceae > Cedrela > Cedrela odorata. The sequence continues at coordinate 30,093 of JAXCLQ010020197.1, read as the reverse complement.
TTCCCAATTAATAGCTATCTAAATAGAAGGACAGTTCCAGGCTCGAAAGAACAACATGCAAGATTATCTAGAAAAAGCTAAACAACTTTTGAGCATATTGAATGTTGTCACCATAAAACAGATCCCTAGGGCAGAAAACTCTAGTGCAGACATGCTGGCAAAATTGGCTTCTACTTTTAAAGGAAGTATTCTAGCCTTGGTCATAATTGAAGTACTGAAGCAGAGAAGCACTGTGGGAAGCACTGACCACCCCTGTATAGCTCAAATTGATTCTCGCCACTATTGGATTGAAGAGATAAAGTCTTACATCCAGGAAGGAAAGCTCCCATACAATAAGGATAAGGCGACAAAAGTCAAAAATAGATCGGCGAGGTATACTGTTATCGATGGAGAACTATATAAACAAGGTTATAGAACCCCATATCTCAAATGCCTCAGACCTGAGAAAGCGGATTAGATTCTAGAAGAAATTCATCGTGGAGTATGTGACAGATATGACAATATTCCTATGCGGCCTGTCGAGAAGTTGATGTCTCTATCGAGCCATTAGCCATTCTCAGAGTATCATCTTGATTTCATTGGACCCCTACCCCTTGCCCAAGTCATTGGCCTCTATTATCGAGAAGAGGGTCATGACATTTGTCAAACAAAATATAATCTACCATTTCGTGATACCTCACATATTGATCACTGACAACGGAAAGCAGTTTGACGACTTGAATTTTAGAGAATTCTGCTCAGATTTTTCAATTGACCTTAGATTTGTTACGCCAGCTCACTTAAAAGCCAATGGACAAGTGGAAGCCACTAACAAGGTCATCAAAAAGGGACTAAAAAAGAAGTTAAAGAAGCACAAAAGTGTATGGATTGACAAACTTTCCGAGGTCTTTGGAATACCAGATTACTCTAAAGGTAGTCACAAGCGAAACTCCCTATAGCTTGGCTTTTAGATGCGAGGTAATAATTCCTATCAAGGTTAACATACCAACTTTCTGGGTCAACTACTATGATACCAAAACTTGCAATTAGAGCTAGACTTGCTGCAAGAAAGAAAGGATGAGGTAATGATAAGGGCAGCGGCCTACTAACAAAGAGTGGCCAGATATTACAACAAACACATTTGGCATCATTCAATTCAAATAGAAGATTGGCTCCTAAGATAAGTGACTTTGAACACTAAGATATTAGAAGAATATGTTCTTAGAGCAAATTAGGAAGGACCGTACAAAGTCATTCAAATTCTCAGACTTAGAGTTTACAAGCTGGAATCCCGAACAAGAAATAGGGTCTGGAAACCGTGGAATGCTGAACGCCTGAAGTTGTATTATCCTTAGAATCGTCAAAAGATTTGTAACGATTTTTGGCATATTAATGAATAAAACTATTATTTTTGCCAAATAACCCTGGTAAAAATGCATTGATTAACATATGGCTCCAAAACAAGCAAGAGAATACAAACTTCTTAGGGTAATCTCCTCTTGAAGCTCAAGATTAAGTGACACGGTTCCCAAACGTTCACTCTTTATTTGCCTCTGGAGTTATAATTTTCACCACTCGAATAAGCTCTGAGCATGACCTCAGGACGTATAAAAGCAAGAATAGTCTTCAGATGGTTCAGTTTTCCAAATGCCTCGAGGTAGTCTCCTCTCGAAGCCCAAGTATGGGCAACATGATTCCCAGACATTCACTGAGCAACACGATTCCCAGACATTCACTCCTCATTCGCCTCTGGATTAATAATATACATCGCTTGAATAAACTCTGAGCATGACCTTAGGATTTATAAGAGCAAGAGTGGTCTTCAAATGGTTAAGCTTTTTAAACGTCTCGGGGTAATCTCCTCCTGAAGCCCAAGTATAGGCAACACGGTTCCTAGACATTTACTTCTCATTCACCTTTGAAGTAATAATATCCATTACTCGAATAAGTCCTAGGTATGACCTAAGGATGTACATGGATAAGAGCGGTTTCCAGATGGATAAGTTTTCAAAACACCTAGACTTAAGTTAAGATGACGCGGTTCCTACTTGAAGACATTTAATATGAGACAGGAAATTTAGAGGATCAATGTTGACAAGTCCTGTGTTATTCATTTAACTTAATTCAGGTCGGGTATCCCTTGGCAATATTTTGAATGTTATAACAGTTAAAGCCAGTGGATTGAACTAAGTATTGAATATCAAAGAAAACAGAAAAGAAGTAAAATAACACAAAGGCTTATAAGAAAGAAAAATAAAAATTAAGTCTTCAGTGAGTTGGGTTGGCTAGAGGACTAGTTGGAGGGTCGGCTGGGTCGGAAGATGAGGCCTCAGGATGAAGAGTAGTCCAAGAAGCATAGGTGATTTTAGCAATAGGAGGAGCCTTGGGAGTAAAAGAAACCTCTACCACCTCGATCGAAGAGATCTTATCGGCTCGACCACAATGGCATCAGGCAAATCGGCAGAAGGACTATGACAGACTCCACAGGAGAGACATATTCTGTCTTTCAGTTGGAGTGTTTCCCCCCTTCAAGAAGGACACCTTTTGAAGACTCTCATTCTTGGCGTAGAGACTCCCTGCCTAAGGCCTGGTAAACCAACTCAGATCAAGGTGGGGATATTCGCCTTGCAGTGTCTCGTAAGTTAAGTTAATGTTATCATTAACCCTTTCTCGAAGCTGCATCAGCATCATCTTGTCATCCTCCTCAATCTGACTGTATAAAAGCAAGTTTCGTTGCCTTTCTGCATCTGAGCTCTACAGTAGCTTCTTACACGCCTTATCAAAATCTTGAAGGCACCTTTGACCTTTTTCCCTTAAGCCAATGAGCTTCAACTTTAAGACGCTCAACCTTTTATTGGCCCCAGCAAGAGAAGACTCCGCTACGGCTGCCCTGACCTAGAGTTCCTCTCACTCTTAAGCTAACTTGCCCAGGTTAGATTCGAACTTGGTCCTCTCTAAGATCAAGTTCTGCTCTGCCTTCTCGGCTCTCTTCTTAGCCCTTGATGCCCTTGAGAAATCCTCTACAAGGGCCCCTTATTGCAACGTAGTCTAGTATAGAAGATGCAAATCACCAACACAAAAGGGTCAAAAGTTAAATTGAAGAAAGCTTTCATTTTTCTGCAAAACTAAGGAAAAATCTATTCACCTGACCCAACCACTTTAATTGAAAGTTCAGCAACGTCTCACCCGAATGTCTACCAAGATCCTCAAAAAACTTATAGTTGACACTTTAGGCTTACTGATTAATGTAAGGAAGAAAATACTCAAAAAATTTCTCTTCCCTGCAAGAAGATCCTTAGGAAGAAGTTTAAATGGTTTAGCCAACTTCTTATTAAATTGGCCAAACATCTACTTCTTCTTCCGAGACCTCTCCTCAAGAGTTGCAACCATGACCTTACACTTCACCTTTTCTTTATCCACGGAGGAGCAAAAGGAAGGGGTACTTGGTCTCAAATTACCATTCCTTTCTGGGAGCTGGGGAACGAACCCAGCTGGAGTGACCTGCAGCTTTAGAAGACTCTGAGGCCTTAGTTTGAGCAGCCTTTGGGGGTCGAAGAGCATTCCTAGTCCTTTTTCCTTTTGTCAATTTTTGCAAAACCTCGAAGAGGTCAGGTATAAAATCTCTTGAGGCCATTTCTCCTATAAAACAAATGACATTAAGGTTAAACACTACAACTCAAACACAAGGAAAAAGATAGAAAGAGAAAACATTCACACCTTTGGGTGACCTTTTGCGAAGCCAATCGATTCTTAGACAGGTAAGAATTTACTAGGTATGATAAGATTAAGTTATTCTTCGAAAGTAAAGCTCTTTGGTTAGAGGTTGATTCTCGGGCTAGCCTCATTCTCTCTTGACTATGCAAATCTAACCCAGTCAAATCACTCTAGGTGATCGCCTCCCTAAATAATCTTGGCACTTGGAGGTCAGGGTTGAGGTTCTAGTCACCACCAACAAAAAACCATCTTTTCTTCCAACCCTTATTGCTAGAAGGGTTACCAGTGATGGGGTTCAATTTCTTTGGTCTATTTTGAAGATAGTACCACTCTAGGCTCTTTATTGGGTTTCTTTTCAATAAGTGTATGAACTCTATCTCCTTGATAGTAGGTGTAGAGTTGGAGATCTAATGTTTTAAGTCGAACAAACCTGATAGGATCCTCTAATTGTTCAAATTTAGTTAGTAAGGAGTAATCCTAAATGAGGCAAGGAATTAAGGGAAGTAATGTTGAAGGGGGAGTCTAATACCTAAATGAAAGAGTTCCTCGTAAAAAGCTATCTCACCCTCAGATGGACAGCTTGAAAGTTCATCTACCTTTGGTACCCAAAGATAAACCACCTCAGGTATATTGTAAATCCTAGTATACACTTCTAAGTCCGATTCTATGGTGATCGAATTAAACCAATCTGCCTCGTATGACATTAAGTTCCATCTGTCCAAAATAGGAGGAGGAATAAGAATAATGGCTCGTTCCTCTCCAAAGTTATCTCCTATAGAAGCAGTAACGTTATCAACAAAATCCATCTTTGTTCATACGAGAAAATAAGATAATTAAAAGCTGCCACAAGATCATTACAACTCATGAAGTTAATGTCTAAGGTCTCTAATCTTAAGAAGTTATCTACCAATTGCAACAATAAACCAATAATGCTACAAATTCAATAGTAATGAGTGAAGAGAAGAAATAGAGACTTACTAGTTATTGTTGTTGAACAAAAGAACACGAAGTCTTCATTGGAAGACTGAGTTTTACTACTGTTGAGACTGCTTGAAACACTTAAGAGAATAACGGCGTAAAGGTGAAAACAGAAAGGGGTGAAAAAGTGAAAAGGGAAAGTATTTAGAGAAACAGAAGAACTCCAACCGTCGATGTATGTTACAAATTAAAGGAAAAGATGACACCACGTCAAAAGAGAAGCTGAGGGGATGTCTTTCATTGATAAAAAAAGAGGCAGCCATCATTAGAGCCAGCCAGATCACTTGGGGCTTGAAACATCGTAATCCCGAGGCCTAGTCAACAATTGCCACATATGAGAAGCTAGCAGATTTTAAGTTAAGCATTTAAGTCCACGGATAGTCACATCTTTTCAAATCAACCTTTGAGTTTTTGTCAAAAATAGTTATTTTTGACTAAAACTAGAGAGCTTGATGTTGGGTATATATATCCCAGAACATACGTAAAGCCTAATAGGCCATAAACTTATAATAGAACTTCATAAAGAGAAAAGTAATGTTTTGAAACCTAGTTTAAACCCAAGAAAAATTGCTTAAAGGATAACAAAGACCTTAGGAGTAGTAAAAGTCAAGACCTCTTTAAGTTGTTTGGAAGACCTTGGTTATTTATGAAGATCTGGTCGGCAAAAAATGCCTTAGGTTAGTACCCTAAACATCAATCTCGAGATCTCTTTACAAAGGCCTTGAATATAATTTACCAAAGGTCTCGGACATGCTGAATTTGTTTCGAATGGATGAAAAGTTCATAAGTAAAAGACTTCTGAGACTTCATTACAAATACGTATCTGAGAAGGATTCGTTTCCTTTCCAAATTCTCCCCAGATTATTCTGCAGCAAGGGTTCTTAACAAGTAAAATTTCTTACATAATAAAAATCCTAAAGCCTGGTAGACAAAATCTATGAAAAGGGCTCATGATCCCATAAAATTTGGAAGCTAATGCTTACCAAAACGAAATCTCTGTGATTTTCGCACAACGAAATATTTATTTTCAAATTCCATAGAATTCTACTAAACTTGAGAGACAAACGTGTATAAAATATGGCCAAAGACAACTAGTTACGAATAATGAAACTCTGAAATTACAAGCTTATATTCTCCTTAATTCTCTTCTCTCTCACATTAAAAAAAAAAAACTTGACTTAAGCATCAGAGGGTTTTTTCCAGACAACTGGCTTTTTATCACTATAGTTCTCGATTGTGATTGCAGATTAAGCAAGTGATTAAGTAAGGAGAAAAATATCGTTGATCGTACATGGCGTCTACAGAAAGATTATTGCTGCATCAATTGTATTAAATTTATCGTGAATAGGTTGATTGGATTATTTGGAAATTATGGCTTGTTTGCTTAGATTATGCTAAAAACATGGTAACAATAAATGGTGAATGTGCTGTTGAGACAGGTTAATTGCTGAAGGAAGCAGGAAGAGATGTACTTATAATTGAGAACTGCTATACTGTGAAGAGAAGAAAGTTCTCTTAATTGTCTAGAATTCTCTGGATTGAAGAGAAATTCTTAGAAAATTATTGATGATTAAGAGAGATAATTTGAAGGCTTAATTAAAGATGAGTAATTTGACTTTACATTTGTATCCAGTTCTCTTGATTTGAAATTTGTTGATCATGCTGTGAATATTGGGTTGGCTGTGATTGTGTTTTACATATAAAAAGTGTGGAATTTAAAGTGTCAACATGCACGAAAATTGGATGCTAAGTGTAGAGCTACAAACTTGATAGGTCGAGGGCTGGAAAATAGGAAAGGCAGGGCAGTGTTTTGCCTGCAAGAAAATTCTGACCTAGGATTAGTAATTTGTTTATAAATTGAATTATAGACCCCAATTAATAAATCGTAAAATTTTAAGGAAACTAAACACAATTATGACTAATATAGTCAAAAATTAGAATTTTTTGTGAAACAATGAGTCCCTAGTAAATTTTAGAAGTGGTTGCCTTGTGTTGCATTTTAGTTTGCCAAAAATAATGAGCAGTGTACAGAAAAACTAGAATGAAATAGTGTTTCTGACATCCATTTTTAGCATCAAAAAATTTTATAAAAACTAGAGACGTAAGTGAACAACATATCCAAAAATCATATTTTTTCATGAAGGGATGAATTTTCAGTAAATGTCAAAAATTGGTTGCCTCGTTTCGGCACTGCATACTATCCTGTGTTTGCACAGCGTGTAGTAAATTGATTATAACTTGAACATTAGGAATAGAAATAAGAATCCATAAAGGGCTATAGAAACTAGCTATAACAAAGAATAATATAGTTGAAAACGATATTTTTTAGTTAAGAAACGAATTCCCAAAAAATTCGGAAAGCCCATTGCTTTGTTATGAAATTTGGTTGGAACAATGTTTATTCATTTAAGTTTAACTTGAGTTATAGAAATCCAAATTAAGTACCATTAAAGGCCACGTAAACTAGACTTATATAGGATGAACATATTAAAAATTTGACTTAAAATTCATTGCCGATTGATCTCAGCAAAATTACAAAGTTGCCCTTGTGTAGTGAAGAATTATAAAAAATAATAGGAAAATAAATTGCAATCATTCGACTTAGGTAACTTTAGTCCAAGTTCCATAGTAATCTAAAACACCTTGATTTCTTATGAGGGTGTAGTGCTCATGCATGATATAATTGTTTAGCTATGAGTTAAATACGCCATATTGAGATTTCTAACGAAGGCCATTTAATGTAAATCGCCAATCAGAACAACCACCAGCTACGCTTTGGTACGCGTTGATCAAACTCCAATTGGTGAGTGAACTAATTTTATTGTAAAACTTACATTTATTGGTTTTAAGAAACCCTTTTAAAATTGATAAAAGTGCTTAGATATATATACATACATATATATATATATATATATATATATAAGTTGAGTTATTTGTTTTTTCATACATTTTTGGTTCTGAATTACGGAAGTGGCCTTGGAGCATTGACAATTATTCACCCAGTTTATTTATAAATTGAGATAATAGTGATGTGGCATTGAGTCGATATAATTTATAAATGTGTTGGCTATTATACATGTATATATATTTGATATTCTGTGGCTATAGTGTGTAGCCTAGAGCAGACCTTTGAGGCGCATAGGTGAGTGGATGTTTTAATGTCTACATCATAAATGTTTTAAGAATCCATTTGAATTGGTTGATATATCTAAATGTGTTTCTTGGTGAAATTGCCGAATCATGGGTTTGAAATGATAAGTATGTTGCGGATTACATGAATTTTATGTGGAATGAATGTTCTATGGATTGCTAAACTTATAAGCATTTTAAAATGTTTAAGTACGTTTACCTCCCATGAAGAATTATATGAACTTATGTTGAATTCACGGTTTGAGACATGGATTTTGGAAATGGTCTTGATACCTATCCTTAGATTTTGTAAAACCGTTTGGGTTTATGATTTCAGTACATGATCAGAAATTTGTTTCAAAACATGATTTTAGAACATGCTATTTTCTAAAAGATTTTCGCCTATGGGGCAGAGATGTATTTTGGGAGATAGCGATACATAACGCCCCAAAATACCAGAGATTGTCCTATGGGGCCGGAGGTGTATCTTGGGGGACGGCGATATGTAATACCTTTAGATACTGGAAACACATATTTGAGGCCTTTGCAACCCTTTATCTTAGAGATGTATTTCGACTGTCTGTGATACTACGGGCTGGGATACCAGAGTATAAATTTGAGATTCAGTGACCCCTTATCTTAGAAATATATTATGGCTGTCTGTGGTACTGCTGGCCAAGATATCAAAGTATAGATTTAAGGCCTTTACGACCCCTTATCTCAAAGATATATTTCGATTGTCTGTGATACTGCAGGCTGAGATACCAGAGTACAAATTCTGGGTTCTGTGACCATCTAGCTTAGAGATATATTATGGCTACCTATGGTACAACGGGCTAGGATATCAGAGTATAGATTTGGGGCCCTTACGACCCCTTATCTCAGAGATGTATTCCTACTGTCTGTGATGTTGCGTGCCGGGATACTAGAGTACAGATTCGGGGCTCTGTGACCTCCTATCTCAGATATATATTCTGGTCGTAAGTGATATCGCAATGAGGATATTAGAGCTATTGATTTTTAGTTAACACAGTTTCAAACATGATTTTGTTTTAGAAAATGGTATTCCACTTGATATTTTTTTAAAAAAAATTGATTTTAGAACAGTAGAGAAGAACTCATGTATGATATTGTTTTTAGTTTTATGATGATACAGATTTCTAAGTGAATTTAATTACAGTAGATGGTGAATATAATTCTGATTTTAAATTTTGCATTGAATTTACTTACAACATAATTTATTTTCCCTTAAATATGTATTTTTTTTACAAAAAATATATATATATCCACTCACTTAGTCTTCCAAGACTTATCCCCCACTCTTCAGAATTTTTGCAGGTTTAGAACCCCAGTGAAACATTTCAGCCTTTGAAGACATGGACAGAGGAGGGGTACGCACTGCAGTCATTAGGGTGTTGTGGTCCATCATGTACATAGTGTCTGATGTGTTACAATTAGAGTTATGTATTGCATGATTATGTATAGATGTACTCTAATACATCAGAGTTTGTAAAACTTAGTAATTACATTTATGTTGTGGGTGGGCATGATGCCTTTTTGCATTATATACATGATATTGGTATTCTTGTTGGGCAGTTGAAGTGTTGTGAATGTTTGGACAGACAGAAAGAGGCTTAGGGTGATGGTGGATTTTATCATCTGCCGGTAACGTCTTCAAGTTTTGGGATGTTACAGTAAAATAGTCATTGTAATGACATTCATTTTCACACATGCATTGCTGATAATTAGTTGACACATTAACGAAGCTTAGGTGAATTTAAGCTAATTTAATGATATAAGTATAAGCAGTGAATTGAATACTTTGGTTAGCGTATATTTGGTTTCCGCATGTTGCCCTACGCTTACGCATTCGACGATCTTGCTAACATGGAACCAGTCAACCAGGTGAGGGAACCAATTGTCCAGAATAATAAAAAATGTGGAAGAGTTAAACCGGTCGATTGACAGAAACAAATTTAGGGAAAGTGGGGAACCGGTTGACTTGATTAGGGAAACAGTCGACCGATAGTAGGCTAAACAAAACTAGTCGACCGGGTGGAAAAAACGATTGACTAGAAGTAGCCATGCCATAGGAAGAAATTGAACAGGTCGATCGGTTTAAGTAAATGGTTGACAAGATCAGCGCGAAATTTGGGTTTTTTTAAAAAATTTCAAAGATTTTTAAGGTTATTTTAGTCTTTTTGTTCATTTTCTATATAAACCGAAGACCCTTAACAATTTCTCATTTTTCTCTCTTTAAAACCTAATTTCCTCTCCCTCTCTTTTTAAAAACATCTCTTTCTCTCTATTTCTCTTAGATATCTTCAAATTCCTTCCATTTTCTTGCAAATTTTCGTTACCAAATGATTATCCGCCTATTCCTCTTCGAATTGGTACCAATTTTGGGCTAGAAAAGGAAAGAAATAGCAATGAAGAAATTTGGATTTCGAAGAGAAATTGGGGCTTTTTCGACTAAATGGTGATTCGAGGTTTCTAAGTGTTTCCACAAGTTATCGGTAAGCCTATTAACTCGTTATAGTTTTGATTTTAAGATATTGGAACATGTAGAATTTATGCATTACTATTCATTCAAAAATTTCCATATGATTTCGGGCAAGAAATGTAGAATTATGTTGATTTCTGATAATTGAAAGTATATGATGATAAAATGTGTTGGATTATCATTTGAAATATTTATAATTGTTTTATACAAAAATGCGAATTTGAAATATTTACTACTATAAGATTTCGTTATTGGAAATTGGATAAATGGCAGCCATTAGTGAGTCTCGTGATGTGATATGTGTAAGCTAAGAAATTCTAGACATGTTTTCCACGAACATCGCATTTAGTACATTGTGTTTAATTATTTAGAATCGTTAAATTTATTATTATATACATGTGTGGTATTAGGTTCCAAGAATCCATGAGAAGAACCGAGTGGGTGCAAGGACTCTTAGTGGGAGTAATTACCCTCCCTATATTGTGAGTAAATTTATACATATATGATTATATAAATATATGTGTGTTATATTTATATATGTATGCATGTGTGTTAGACAAATTGTTTATGTGTTAAAGGAATTTTGAAAATGAAATTGTTATATTTGTTTTATATAATATTAGGTAAATTGTTTATATGGTCTGCTGTTTGAAAAGTTATTGAATATATATGCTAAAATGGCCGGGGAGGTCTGATTTATTTATGTGATTTATAATCATTGTTTGAAAAGTGAATTAATTTAAATTATGCATGTATATTGGTGATGTGGCCGGTAAGGCCAGATATCATTGTATGCCTCATGGGCTAATTTATTGACTGTATATACGGGGAGGTATAAGGGGAAAAGACCATGACAAGCCAACTGTGTGCTGTGAACATTTATGTGGCTATGAATACCTTATGGAAAGTCTTAGCGGATTGATAGAGATATCTTAGATTTGACGGATTACGAGGACAGTCAGTCGTGTCACCAAGTGACTACTCGAGGCCAATATTAGTAAGACGGACAATTATTTTTATAAATGCATGCTTTAAGAAAAATAAATGATTTTAAAAAGTATGGGAAATAATTTTATGTTTTATAAGAATTCATTACATATGGTTTTATGCATAAAACACTCATTGATGGTTTCAACATTGTCTCGGCCAAGGTAGTGGTCGAGAAAGTATGGTTAGCCCAATTTTGTTGTTTAAACTAAATGTAGACCTATGAACTATTTAACAGTTATTTGATTTAAACCAACATGTATATATATTTTTGTATATAAGTTGAAGAGAAATCCCAATATCATGAATTTGGAAATGAGTGTGCATGTATATATATATGTGTGTGTGTGTGTGTGTGTGTGTGTATGTATTTACTTACTGAGTATAGTTGTATACTCACTCCTCACCATTACGGCTTTCAGGCTAGACGCCCTAGTACTCGTCGGGCTAGTGGTAGCGATAGAATGCTTACAATGCTCTAGGTAGGCTTCTCTCAACTCACGTGTATATTTTGTTCTGCTGGATTGTGTTATTTGAATATTGTAATGAATTTCTAAACTAAATAGTTTATATAAATGTTTATGTTTGTTCAACCCATAAGAAAATGATTTTCATAATGATTTCATAAATATTGTTTATGTGTTATGCATGAATTGATCATGGATGATTAATTCATTGATAATGATCCCATGGATGAGAGTTACTATTTTATAAACTGTTTTTAGGTTTTGATGATCTATAAATAAGTTTTATAGACTCTCTTGATACATTCTGAGTATAGAAGGTGTATCATGTAGGCTTATGGCAATTGTCATGGGTGGACCCTAGGTTCGGGGTGTGATAGATTTTTTACTAAAGCATAACTTTATGAGGGGGAGTGTTGACACTATACTTTTTATCAAAACCAAAAATGATGATATTTTACTAGTTCAAATTTATATTGATGACATTATTTTTTGAAGCACAAATGAGTCATTGTGCATTGATTTTTCAAACCTTATGAAAGGAGAATTTGAAATGAGTATGTTGGGAGGACTAAATTTCTTTTTGGGACTTTAAATTAAACAAACAAATGATTGAATTTATATTTTCCAATTAAAATATATCAAAGGGTTATTGAGGAAGTTTGACATGATAGAGGGTAACCTCATTCAAACTCTTATAAGCATTTCTACCTCTTTAGACAAAGATAAAATAAGAAGAATTTTGATCAAATTTTGTATAAAGGCATGATAGGTTCTTTACTTTATTTGACCACCTATAGCCGTAAAACGAATCTTTAGACATTTAAGAGCTACACCTAACTTAGGTTTGTTATATCCAAAGGATGGCAAGTTTAGTCTGCAAGGATATTCAGATGCAGATTATAGAGGATGCAAAGTGGATAAAAAAAGTACAAGTGATACTTGTTACTTTCTTGGAAATGCACTAGTATCATGGTTTAGTAAGAAACAAAATACTGTTGCACTTTGCACCACTGAAGCAGAATATGTATTCGTAGGAAGTTGTCGTGCTCAATTTTTATGGATCAAGCATCAATTGCAAGATTATGGATTGTACCTTAGTCAAATTCTCATTTTATGTGATAATACATGAGTCATAAACTTGACCAAGAATTTTGTGCATCACTCTAGAACCAAGCACATAGAAATTCGTCACCATTTCATTAGAGATTATGTTAGTAAAGGATATGTATGCTTAGAATATGTCAACACAAATTTTCAATTAGTTGACATCTTTACTAAGTCACTTTATAGGGATCATTTCTGTCCAATTATAAATGAATTAGGAATGATGAAAATTGATTGAATCGTGTTTGAAAGTATTTGTGTGTGTCAGTATGTTAAAATTTGTTTCTAGAAACATTCAGAAGGATACCTTGATCAACAAGTACTGATACCTTATAGAAGGATCAATACGCTCTTATGGCTTTATCGATACCTTAATGAATTTTGACCTAGGATTGACACGACCTCATAGATGTATCGACACTGGAATTTATTCCCAGTATATATTGATATATTTCACATTTAGATCGATACTTTGGCACTAAATAATTGTACAGTTAATGAGGTGTCTACATGTTTCTCGAGAAAATCAAAAGTCTCTAAAATAGCTGCCAAAATGAAAGGCATATTGACAAGGTTGTACAATATCGATACCTAGGTATAAAGTATCAATACGTTTCGCATTTATGATTAAAAGTATCAATATGTCATCAAGAAAAATCGATAGATTAGCTTTCAGATCTATAAATAGATCGATATATATTTAAATGTATTGATACTTTTTATGCGATTTCATGTCTAAAAAGGGAAAAATCTGAAAATTTTAAACTCATTCAAAGCCTTCAAACTCTCTCTCTCTCTCTAAACTCAAAATCCCTCGAGTTCTTTCATTCCTCCAACTAAAGTAAAAAATGCCAAGAACAAAGAATCCAGAGGTCGGTCAATGCAAGAGACAAAGAGCAAACGAAGCATCTGCCTCGAATCGTAATTTCCCAAATAGAGAAGCAGAAGATCAATACTTCTCTCTTTACTTCAATAAGAAAGTCTCTCCTGGAAGGGTAATAGACTTCGCCTTTTTGGAATCCGTAAACTTCCCCTATCTCGCCAGTTTGAGGAGTTTGGCTGGACTCACTTCCTCTAACAGAAGGGAAAGTGCTTTGACACACTTGTCAAAGTATTTTACTCAAACTTGGATGTAAAAGATCCCCACACAAGGAAGATAAAGATGATCAGTTTCACCACTTCCATCCGAGAACACATATTTAAGGTGAATTCTAAAGTTTTATCGAGGGTGACCAAAATACCAATTGGCGACCATTTTTATCCCTATAGTAATTTTCAAGCTGAAGAGGCCTGCAAAGTCATCTTTAAGGTCCCCAACATGACAGAGGTCGATTATAAGCCCGTTCATCTTGGACTCAACGAGCGAATATTGCATTTAATAGTGTTGCACAGTCTAAATGCAAGGTCAGACAGATTTTCTAAAATGACCTTGGAAGACATGTGGTGGATGAGATGTATTATGGAGGGCAGAAGGTCTGATTTGATTGGATGGATGCTCACTGCCATCATTCACACGATAGCAGCCAAAGTAAACCATCTTCACTACGGGTATGTTATCACGAGCATCATAACTGATGGGCTAACTCGTTTATACCTAGATGCAAACACTGTCGAGCTTTTAGCTGCTATAATGTTATTAGAGACCTTGTTCTAACACATACACTATGAGCAGACTGCGGAAGGAGAATGGGTACTTTAAGCTAAATACAGGCACCTTGTGGTAGAAGCACACCCAGCTGAGCCATAGAAGCAACCAGCAAATGAGCCAACACCTCCACCAACAGATCATCAACTGACACAAATCAATGTGCCTGAGGCAGTCGCACTAGCACCTCCCTCGCCTTAATTAGCTACGACATCTCATTCACCTCCTTCCTTATCATTGATGACAATCTTAGAGGATATCCAGGCCAAAATGACATCCATCGAAGAGTAGGTTGACATCGTTATGACAAACTTTGAAGAGAGGCTTACTAGCTTAGAGACCATGGTGACAGGTTCAAACTCGAGTACCGCAAGGAAACTCAACGTTTTATGTAAAGCTTGGCCGAAGTCTCAACACCAATACCACCATATCAAGGACCAACGACTACTTCATCAGCACCTCGACCACTACTGCTTGACTATCAATCTCTATACGTTACACAGCCGTGCATGTCTTGTCATGTTAAGTTAAATGTAGATAGCAATATTTTTGATGAGATTTTAGGGTGTTTGTGACTTGTGTGGTCTGTTTGTAATTTGGTTGTGATTGCCTTGTTTAACTATTTGTATTAATTGCTTGGTTTAATATAAAATTTCATATTTTCAGTTATTTTTAATTCACTTGCCTTGGGTATTTTGACCATTTACATCCTTTACTTCCTTCTTTGATTGTTGACAAAAAGGGGGAGAAGTACTTCAGAAAGAAAAATAATTTTTTTTACTCAATTAGGACACAAAATATAAGACATTGATTCATACTTTTAAACTTGATAAAAAAGGGGAGAAATGAATCAACCTAACAATAAATTGAATTAATATAAGGTGTCTCACTTTCTCTGTGTAAAGGGGAGGTTTAAAACTCTGTGGACCTTAAGGAAAGAGAATCTTACTTATATATTCTTAAGGAGGAGTTTGATACTTTAAAAGGAACTTAAATTGACTAAAATCTCTGAAATATACATTGTTTTGTCATCATAAAAAAGAGAGAGATTAATGATACCGTGTTAGTAGTTTTAATATGAAATTGATGATATCAAGTCGTGTAAGTTTGTGTTTTCGATAATGAAAAAATTTGTTATAATGTCAATTTAATTAGTAGATAATAAAATATATTTAAATATGTTAAAGGATTAAAAAAATTGTATATGATTATACTTAGGAGCAGACTAAACAATTTTTTGTGAGAAATATGTTTTAAACTTTAACAGGATCGACAGCCAAATGATTAACATCTTCGCAAAATGGATTGATACCATGTCCCTACAGATTGATACACTTAAAGAAAATCGATACTTAAAAGTCAAGAGATCGATATCTTACAAGTCAGAAGCCCCAGATAGAATCATCAAGTTAATCGGATCGATAACCAAAGGATGCAGATCGATACATGTATAGAAGATTGATATTCAGAACCTATAGGATCAATACGTTACAAACCCAAAGTTCGAAAATAATTACAAGGTAAACCAGATCTATACCAGAGTTTAAGAGATCGATGCTTCGCCAACCCGAGAGTTTGAAAAATATTACAAGGCGAACCAGAAAGATACTAAAGTTAAAGAAATTAATACTTCATCAACCTGAGAGTTCTAAAATAATTATAAGGCGAACAAAATGGATATTAGACTTGAAGAGATCGATACTTCACTAACCCGAGAGTTCAAAAATAATTACAAGGCGAACTATATCGATACGTAAAGAAGAAAAGATTGATACTCAGGATCAAAAACAAGTTCAGATTCAAATTTGGCTTAAACAGATTGATACTTTAACTGAATGGATTGATATTTCTTAACGTTTTAAAGATCAACGGTAACTTTTACAGTATTTATGGCAAACATTAATTGCACCAAATGAAACTATTGGACACAAGGTTTTTCACAACAAGAATAAATATAAATATAAAAATTTCAGACAAAAAGAATAACGGAGAACATTTTGCAAATCACTGAACATTTTTCTTGATCTTAAAAAACGTCAAAATCCAACTTTCTCTCTATTGTATTCACCTTTTAATCTTCTTTGAGAGAAAATTATTTGTTTGAGTGTATTGATATATTTGTTTTAGTGTGAGAGTATTATAAACAGAAATTTATTTCTGATCAATTTGGGTTCATCTTCACCTGACATAACAAAGGTTTTACTGGGTTATTCTTCATTCATAAAAGAAAGTGTACAGTTGCCCTTCACCGTAGAAGGAGTTGTATTAGATTTCACTTGACTTGTAGAAATAAGGAGATAATCAAACTTTAGTGATAATCTAAAACTGAGAGAGTGGACATAGGTCAAGCTTGCCGAACCACTATAAATCTTGTGTTTGCAATCTTTCTCTTTTTACTATTTTATTTATTGTACTGCATTAATAATTCCATTCATTTTAACCTTTAAATTTTTAAATAACTCAATTCACCTCCCTCTTGAATACTGCCAACTGGGACAACATTGTATTCCTTTTACTTTTAAAAAATAAATTAAGTTAAATAAAATAGTTAAATTAAATTTGTAGCAATTTATATATTTAAAATTTATTTTTATGATAGTACAATTATATATCTTATAATATTATACGATATATATATTTATTTGTTATAACTGTTAACTTGTTCGACAATTTTAAAATAAATATATAAATATTGTGATTTTATTAAATTATTATACAAATAAGTTAATAAATTAAATTAAATAAAATATTATAAATATATTAATTAATTTTTTAAAATAACTCAACGAATAAAAAATGTTCTCTTTAATAAATTGTTTGTTGAACCAAATATAAATATATTTTACGTGAAAATTACATTCGCATAAATTCAGTAATAGATTTCAACACTAAGTGCAGTGTTTCAGCTACTAGTGTTTATTTAAAATTAATTTTTTATTAAAATTAATAAAATTAATTTTTTATTAAAATTAATAAAATTAATTTTTTATTAAAATTAATAAAATTAATTTTCAGTAATTTTAATAAAAAAAATTCAAAATTTATGGTTTTATTAATTAAATAATATATTGAATAAAAAATTTTAATAAAAAATTTCAAATATTATGGATTTGTATTCATTTTACCTTTAAAAAATAAATTAAGTTAAATTAAAATTTTAAATTAAATTTTGTAACTTTATATATACATAATTCAATGGTTAAAAGTTTGTATTTGATCATGAGGTGAGGTTTAATTTCTTTGATTTGAAAAATAATATTTTATTTTTAAAATTGAATTGATTTTTTAGTTCAATCCCAGTTCTACAATCATTAAAACGGCATTCTACTCTTAAAAAATTGATTTTTGATTTTTTAGAACTAAAAATTATCATAAAAGAATTGGTTCCAGTTTGAAGCATATTTTTTTTGTTCATTTTTTGGCAGTTCCAAGTTGAATATGAAGCCAAAATATGTGTTTGGGAATGATTATATAATAATATTTACCATGGCCTGAAGCCAAAGCATATCTGTGGGAACGATTACATAGTCACATAGAAAGCATTTTTCAAGAAAAAGTGCTTTCTAAATTTATTGATTATTTAATTTTTATAATTTTAAAAAAATATGAAGAACGTGTAAGTCCCCAAATTTTTTAATTTATAACAAACAAATTCCTTAACTTAAGAAACATGTATAAAATAAAATTTTATTATAGTAGGACCCGTAGCATTATATTAGTTGTTTGTTACAAATTAAAAGGTCGAGGAGTTATGTGCGCTTCGTATATTTAGGAGTATAATAGTCAAATTATCAATTTCATTAACAATTTTTATATAATCTAATGGGAGTGCAAATTTAATTTACTGTCACATCATCATTGAGAGTGCCGATTAAATTTATCGTTACCTGTGTGCTGTCCCCTTGCCAACCTTTACGCAGCGTCCTCTCTTTCTCCTAAAATTTTAATCATTAGAACAAGTTAGCGCCATTCATTGGTTGACAATATAGGTGGTGAGAAGATGACTCATCGCTCGATTTTCGTTGCCTGATATTATCAATAAATTTGTAATTTTAAATGCAAATCGATATTTAAAGGGAAAAAAGATTAAGTTACCGTTATTGCAGACTATCGTGGTAATGAACATAGTATTCCCCTATTGAGTCCTGATGATTCCGTCTTAGCTTCTTGTCCATATATACATAATTAATTTGGGGCTATCGAGTGAGTCTTCATAGTGTACCGTAGTGTTAGGCCATAAGATTGAATTAAATGTGACCACATGTATTAGTAAAAATTCGGTGTAAACAATTACGATTCCCACTTTTCATGCAACAACAACAATAACCGAAACCTAAGGAACGAAGAAGCAGAGTAGTACAAGTTATAAGAGGACTAGAACATGTGATTTGGGTGGTGCAACTCTCTGACCTTCTTTTCGGTGTTCATCATCCTCAAAGAGATGCAGATTTGAAGAAAAGTTAGGGTCCAACTCTTTTCATGACCTATCTTCTCTTGTCCTTATCACTAGTGTTCTAAAAGGTTTTTTTTGGATCTTTTTTACTTTTTATTTTTTTAGTTAATTATTTAGATTAGAGTCACAGCTACCCTCGTTTTAGGAGCATACTTAACCTACCGACTCAAAGAATTGATTGAGATATAGTGATCGAAGAAAACTATTTAACTCTTTTGCTATACTGTAAGTAGTGGTGGAGTTAGAAATATGCTTGAGTGAGGGCATATTTAATGATAACAAAATAAAGATTCACTTTCATCGATTGTTTGAAATGCATAAATTAATAAAGTTAGGACGATTTAGAGATTAAATTACAATGAATATAGAATCGATTTTTTCTATTTAAATCCTTCTTATTGTTAATAATTTGTAAATGTTGAAAATTAGAGGACAAAGATTCTAGTTCTCACAAATTTTTTGTTATCCTTTTCTCTCTTTGCATGAGTGATCAATTGATTATTTAAAGTTGCTTTTTTTTATTTTTTATTTTTTTCTCTCGCATATTTAACATATTAAGATAAAGAAGAATGACAATAAAAAAAAATAAAAAGGAAATGAATTAATCTATGTAACGTGATAATCTTAAACACTTGAAATCTCTTATACAAAACTTGAAATTTTAACATTAAAATTTTATCAGCAAAATTAAAGTGAGATCAATAAATTTTGAAATATTTAATGTGAGTTATACCCTTTTGGTTATAGGTTTATTTTATTTTATTTTTCTAAGAAATTTAAAGAAGATCTTATATACTTAAATGTGAAAGGAGTAAAAATTTATAGATTAATTTTGTATGTTTATGAAATTCATTTTCTAAATTTAATGGAGGCTATAATTTACAAGTACCTTGTGTACTTGACATTTTTTAATTATTCGAAATTGAGTTAATTTATAGAGCTTGATTATCTAGATATTGATAATTATTGAGTTGTTAACTGTTAGCATTTTGAGAGTTGACATCTTATGAAAAATTACCATAAACGTATGACTTAAAACTTTATTGATGTATTCAGAATTAGAATTTTAGTTGCAGTTTTGTTGCAACAATCTAGAACAATTTTGGACGTGTAAGTTTAATTTTATACAAATTCAAGCTTTTCAGTTATTTAGTTAACTAAGGTCATCAAGTTTAATAGAAAATTTGTGTTGTCAGTCTTATAACTAAAATGAAAGAAGAATTATTAGAAAATATGAGTTTTAGTAAGAATTTTTTTTTTTATTTAAGAAGATTTATATCTTTAAGAGTTTACAAAAATCATCTTTAGACAAGACTTATAATTTTACTATAAATATGTAAACATTTATTGTAAGCCTAGGACATGCCATTCGTAATGCCTTTGTACATGATTTTTGCTTTCCTTACTCTTTTTTTGTTTTTTTAAGTTGTTCATGTCTTCATTCATGCTTGAAAGTGAAAACAACTTAGTGGAAATTAAGAGTCTATAATTTTTATTTTATTAAGCTTATAGTATTAAATCTTTTAAGTGTTGTAAAGACGTTTTAATATTATTCTTTAAGAGATGAACAAGATTTTCTTCATAGAAGAAACTATGCTAGTCGATGGGAGTTCAATGACATTAAGCAAGGGAATCTTGTTAAGCAAGTCGAAGAGAGCTCAATGACATTAAAGGGATGGAATCTTGCTAAACAAGTCCACCTATAAGATTTAACACAACGACCATATAAAAAGGGGAGTTTTTAGTTTGTATAAATCATTTGGTGTTTGTATCATTTGATTTCTTAGTAAATTATTTTTCATGAGTGTGCTTCATGGATATGGGATTGAGAAATTCAAACTACGTTAAAATTGCTTGTCTTCTTTACTTAGTATATGGTGTGTTATTTTTAATTAATTGCTTAACTTAATTAAAGTTGGTAATTACCTAATAAACAAATCTATCATTCGGTATCAGAGCAGGTCATTAATTTATTTAGTGAGATTTTGGTGTTTTTGATTTGTTATTGTAGTTATTGATTCTTAAAGAGAAAAATGATTGATCGCTCAATCACAACTACTTCATGTAAATCAATAAATTAATTTCAACTTATGAATCCGCAAATAAAGCATGGGACATTCCTCAAGTTACCCACGAAAGAACTTGGCAGTAAAGTGATCTAAACTCCAAATGCTCGCTTCTAGATTTGAAAATCTGAGAATGAATGATGATGAATTGCTTACTAATTTTAATTCAAAATTAAATGATATTGGTAATGAATCTTAAGCTTTAGAAAATGAATATTTAGAAACCAAGCTAATGAGGATAATACTTTGATAACTCTAAAAAATTTCAAGCAAAAGTCATTGCCATTAAAGAAACTAAAGATATTGATTAAATGAAGGTTGAAAAATTGATGGATTCCCTTTAGAACATTTGAGATGAACTTGAAGCGACAGAAGAAGTAAAAAAGTTTAGCTTTTAAAGCCAAGCAAAGCACACTGAAGATGAAGGTAATTGTTCATCTCACTGAAAATTTCAACAAAATTCTTAAAAAACAATGGGATATAAGAATAAGCAAACCTCCAAAATTTCTTCAAAAGGTAAGTCTACTTTCAAACCTTTTGAGAATTACAAAGGTATTAAATGTAGGAAATGTGAAGGATTTGGACACATACAAGCTGAATGTGCCAATACACTTACTAAAAAATCAAAGTCATTAATATCACTTAGAGTGATGATGAATCAGAAGAGGAAATATCAGAAAATGTAAATAATTACACTGCATTTAATATTACCTCACGTTCTAGAAGGGATGAAATGTTGTAGGTATTTGTTCTATTACAACATAATCAACAGATGTTCATTACAACAAAGCAAAAAAAAAACTAACATAATCAACAGATGTTCATTACAAAAAAAAAAAAAAAAAAAAACTAACACTGAACTCGTTCTCTATGAAACTAATTTTGATAAAAGTTATGATGAGGATGAGATAGACATGGATCCCATACATGCTTATTATGAATTGAAGTTCAAAAACGAGTAGAAGCATGAAAACTCAACAAATCCTTGAAAAAAAATAAGTTGGTAGTCTCTTGAATGAATATACTAAAGCAAAAAAGATGATGAACAAGATGAAGATCATCATTACTGAGAAAGATAGAAGAATAAGTGAAGTATAATATGAATTTGAGCATAATCAAAAGTCTTTGAAAATGCTAAATTTAGGTACATCTAAACTTGATCACATTTTTACCTTGGAAAAACTGTGATGACCTGACTCAACTGGTACGATATTATTCGCTTTGGCTTAACACAGGGTGGCACAATGAGCCCGATTTTGGTCCCTCGTGGTTTTGTTCTCAGCACCAAAGATTTCAAACACTTAGCTTAAAAGTCTCATTATGGTATTAGAGCACACAACAGATAATATTGTCCTATTTAGCAGCCCAACAACTTGACGTCTCAAGGTTTTGTTCTTTGTGTGCATTTCAAGCCCACCCAAGAGGCTTAGTTTAGGAAGTGCAAAATACTTATAAGGCACATCTCCAAGCTCAACCTAAATGATTGGAATTTTAGAATCCACCCTATGTAAGTGACCCAACATCCTCGATGGCACATTTTCGGATGGACGAATTGACTTTGATACCATTTGTGATAACCCGATCTAACTAGCATGATATTGTTCGCTTTGGCACAACACAAGGTGGCACAACTGGCATAGTCATTGTTCTTGGCACCAAAGATTTCAATCTCTTGGCCCAAAAGGTCTTATCGTAGTATTAGAGTACAAAGTAGATAATATTATCCTTTTTGGTAGCCTAGCAACCTGACGCCTCAAGGTTTAATATTTATGTGGATTTTAAGACCACCCAAAAGACCTTATTGATGATATCATAAGAGCAATCGATGATATCAAGTCTTAATATGCATATGCTTTTCATAATGACTAAGTAAAATAAAAAATTACTAAATGTATCTCAACATAATGTATGAGTATGCTTAATATTATTGCTTAACAAATTTCTGTCCAAGTTCATTGAAAAGCCTGCCGGATCGATACTCAGAGACAAACAGATTAATAAGTGAGTAAACGGATCGATACATGATCAGAAAAAGATTGATATATCAAGATGGATTGATACAAAGAAATGAGGATATCGATATTTACTTAGACAGTAGCTTTAGATGAAATCACTAATGCAACCAGATCGATATATAAAGATCGGTATATCTATATATGGCCTTAACAGAGAGTTGCAAAATAATTACAGAGATAACCAAATCGATATATGAAGATTGATGTATCAATACATGGTCTTCTTAGAGAGTTGCAAAATAATTACAGAGGCAACCAGATTGATACATGGTCTTCACAAAGAGTTACAAAATAATTATAAAGGCAACTGGATCAATACATGGAGATCAGCAAATCGATACACGGTCGTCACAAAGAGTTGAAAAATAATTATAGAAGCAGCTAGATAAATATATGAAGATCGGCAGATCGATACATGGTTTTCACAAAGAGTTGCAAAATAATTACAAAGGCAACTAGATCGATACATGGTCTTCACAAAGAGTTGAAAAATAATTATGAAGTAGACCAGATCCATATTCAGCATCAATAGATCGATACACTAAAATCCAGAAATACTTCCAGCATGAACAGATCGATACTTGGAGAAGTGAAGACTGATACTCGGGATGCAAATCATACTATTTACTTAAAGAGATCAATACATGAAGAAACGGATCGATACTTTCTCTACATTTAAAGCTCAACAATAACTTCTATACCATTAATGACAAACATTAAATGCACCAAATAGAGTCGTTGGACTAGTGTTACTTCACAAAAAGGATAAATATAAATAGAAAATACACAGTAAAGTCAAGAATAACAATCACTGGCAATCAATATTAACAAGAGATCCTTGAATAACATTGATATACAAAAACTGTAAATCTTTCAAATCTTGTGTGAAAGAATATTTTTCTTGTGAGAGCATATTGAAATATCTACTCTAGTGTAAGAACAAAGATAAAATATGCATTTGTCACTTGGTATTAAGTACATCTTCACCCATACTATAGAAGATCACCTTGGGTTGTCTTCATCCGTAGAAAAAAAGTTGTAAGGTTACCCTTTACTTCAAAAGGAGTGTACAAGGTGTTTCTTGTCCCATCAAAATAAGAAGTTAGTTGAACCTTGAAGGAAATAATTTATATCCAAGAGAGTGGACGTAGGCCAAGATTTGTCGAACTACTATAAAACTGCGTTTGTATCTTTCTCTCTTTTATTACTGCTTTATTACTACATTGCATTGCATACGTTTTTAATTGATAAAATTTAAAAACTTAATTCACCTCCCTCTTGGGTGTTGCAGATTAGGCCAACAAGCGGTATCAGAGCCAATCTTACCTTGAGGATTCACAACTTTAAGGAGTAGATTAAAATGGCATCTAGTAGTAATCTTACACAAATAGTAGATGAACAATCTACAAACAAACCACCATTCTTTAATGGAACAGATTATTCTTATCAACATTAGATTTTAAAATCTTAAATGTAATAGAAGATGGGTATTATCCACCCATAATTGAGGATGAAATCACTAGAGAGATAAAACTAAAACAAAAAAGGAAATGGACTCCTAAAGAGAGAAATAGGTTCACCTTGAATGGAAAGGTAATGAATATTCTCTATTATACTTTAGATAGAGCCGAATTCAATAAAATTTTAGGATGTAAAACAGCTAAATCAATTTGGGATATGTTAGAAGTTACATATGAAGGAACTAGTAGAATTAAGGATTCTAAAATTAGTATGTTAGTTCATGATTAAGAGCTGTTTAAAATAAAACCAGATGAGAGCATAAAACACATGTTTACTTGTTTCACTAACATTACAAATAACTTGAAAGATCTTAGTAGATCTTTCTCAAATGTAGACATTATGACGAAAATTCTAAGGAGTCTACTTAAAAGTTGGAAATCTAAAGTTACAACAATTAGAGAAGCAAAGGACTTAAGAACTTTACCTTTTGAGGAACTTCTCGGATCGCTCCTGACCTACGAGCTTAAAGGTAGACGCAATGATGATGAGGATAAAGAAAATGGCAAAAGAAACACAGCACTAAAGAGCACCAAAAAGGAAGAAAAGGAAGATAAAAGTGAACAAGATTCTGATGAAGATGATTTTCTTCTCATGGCCAGAAGATTTAGAAAATTCTTCAACAAAGAAGGGTCCAAGGGAAGAAAGTTGAAAAGAAGAGACTATTCAAGAAAGAATGGATTCAAGAAGAGCTTTGAAAAGGAAAAAGAAAAAGGGAGAGAGATCATTTACTATGAATGTAAGAAATCAGGACATACAGGACCTGAATGTCCACTAAGAAAAGATAAGAAGGACAAGAACAAGAAGAAGGCGATAAAAGTGACATGGGATGACTCATCTAGCAAAGAAACCACTTCATCATTAGAAACCAAGCTAGCAAATTTCTGCCTTATAGGAAAACTAGAAGATGAGGTAACCTCTCTAGATCAAAACTCTTCAATTTATAATACATATTCAAATAGTGATGATGATCAATTAGATGAAGACTTGAGTACATTATATGAGGAACTTAGAAATGATTTTCAGGTTTTATATGAAAAATATAAGAGGTTAAGAAAAAGAACTCCATGGTATTAAAGGAAAATTACTAATTAAAAATAAAAGTTAAAGAACTAGCAATTAAGAATAAATTTAGCTCACCTAATGAACTCAATATGTTAAAAGATGAAAATATAATATTGAAAGGTGAAATAGCTTCTCTTAAATGAATCTTGGCTAAATTTACAAGAAGAAAAGATTAATATTTGACAAAGCCGAATTTGGATATAAACAAGGAATCAAACAAAAGTCATATGTAAACTACTTTGTGAAAGCTAAACAATAAGAAGCATCATCCATTACTTGTCATTATTGCAATAGAAAAGGTCATTATAGCAACACATATTTACATAAGAAAAATAAGTATAATGGACCTAAAATGATATTGGTACCTAAGGGAACACAACTTAAGGAAATTATGCATGTTAAAATAGCTAAAACCTTCAATGGTAGAACTAATATCTATAGACTTAAAGTCACTTGGGTACCAAAATAAACTTGCTATTTTTGTAGATACCGCATGTGAAGAGCAATAAATACAAAAGAAAGTGGTTCCTTGATAGCAGTTGCTCAAGACACATGACAGAAAACAAAAAACTATTTTTCTATCTAAAGAAAGAAAAAAGAAGATGTGATCTTTGGAAATAATAGCTGAGGTAAAGTGAAAGGTATCGGTACAATTAACCTTAATTCAATCACAATAAAAAATATTTTATATGTTAAAGGTCTTAAATATAATTTGCTTAGTATTAGCCAATTGTGTGATCATGGATATAAAATCATGTTTCTTATGAATGGTTGTGAGGTATTGGATGAGCATGAAAATAAATTATTCTATACACCTAGGAACAATGATGTATATGTCATAGAACTAGAAAAATTGAATGAAATGAATGATATGTGTTTGTAAGCTCATTGTGATGATTCTTGGATATAGCATAGAAGGCTAGGACATTGTAGTATAGATTTATTGCGAAAAATTGCTAAACAAGGTCTATTAAGAGATATTCTCAATCTAAAATATACAAAAGATAAAGTATGTGGTTCTTTCCAATTAGGAAAACAAGTTAAAACTTCTTTCAAATCCAAAAACTTAGTTTCCACAACTAGAACTTTAGAACTTTTACATATGGACTTCTTTGGACCAAATAGGGTAGCATCGCTAAGAGAAAAACTATAAGCATACGTAGTTAATGATGATTATTCAATATTTACATGGCATTTCTTCTTGGGAAATAAAAGTAATATATTTGAACTGTTTAATAAATTCTCAAGACAAATTGAAAATGAATTAGGGTTTACAATTGTAAAGATTAGAAGTGATCAAGATGGAGAATTCGTAAACAAAGAATTCGAAAATCTTTGCTACGAAAATGGATATTCTCACAATTTTTCTGCACCTAGAACCCCACAACAAAATGGAATTGCCGAAAGAAAGAATAAAATTCTTTAAGAGATGGGTAGAACAATGCTAAATGAATATAACCTATCCGAATACTTTTGGACTGAGGTTATTAACACCGTGTGTTATATAACCAATAGAGTTCTAATTAGAAAGATTTTGAACAAAACTCCATATGAATTAATCTTTAAAAGAAAACCTAAAATTAAATGCTTTAAAGTTTTTGGATGTAATTGTTACATTTTTAATACCAATGATAACTTAGAAAAATTTGAGCCAAAGTTCGATCTGAAAATATTTCAAGGCTATTCATCAAAGAGTAAAGCTTATAGAGTCTTTAACAAAAGAACTCAAGTCGTGGAAGAAAGTGTATACATAACTTTTGATGAATATGATCCCGACTTAGCCAAATTAATCGCTAAAGAAAATGAGAAAGAATTAGAAGCAATTGAAAATTTAGAAAATCTAAACTCAAATGACAAGTCTTTGAAAAATCAAAGTGAAATTATGAAAGAAAATCAAGTGACTAAGGAACTTCCAAAGGTATGGAAATATAATTCTAGTCTTCCAAAAGAACTAATAATAGGAGATCCCTCACAAGCAGTTAAAATTAGGAGAAAAACAAGATAAATTGATGATAATCTAGATGAAGTTCAAAATATATTCTTTGTCTCTCGTATAGAACCAAAACAAGTTGAAGAAGCCTTAAGTAATGAAAATTGGTTAATGGCTATGCAAGAAGAACTAAATCAATTTCAAAAAAAATGAAGTTTATACCTTAGTGCCTAGACTAAATGATCATCTAACTATAGGTACCAAGTGAGTATTTAGAAACAAACTTGATAAGAATGAGAATATATCTCGAAATAAAGTTAGATTAGTAGCTCAAGGATATAATCAAGAAGATGAAATAGACTATGATGAGACATATGCTCCCTTAGCAAGATTAAAGGTTATTAGAGTATTCTTAGCATTTGCATACCACAAAAATTTCAAACTTTATCAAAAGGATGTAAAAAGTGTCTTTCTAAATGGTTTTATAAATGAAGAAGTTTATGTAGAGCAACCTCTCGATTTTGAAAACTACAAATTTCTAAATCATGTCTTTAAATTCATTAAGGCACTTTATGGTATAAAACAAGCACCTAGAGCTTGATATGAAAGACTTAGTAAATTTTTGCTAAAACATAATTTCTTAAGGGGGAGTGTTGACACTACTCTTTTTATTAAAACTAAAGATAATGATATTCTACTAGTGCAAATCTATGTTAATAACATTTTGAAGTACAAATGAGTCCTTATGTATTGAGTTTTCAATTATAATGAAAGCTGAAGTTGAAATGAATATGATGGGAGAATTAAACTTCTTTTTAGGACTCCAAATTAAATAAAAAAAATAATATAATTTACATTCCCAATCAAAGTACATCAAAGAACTTTTAAGAAAATTTGATATGATAGAAGACAAATCCATTCTAACTCCTATGAGCACTTCCACTTCACTAGACAAAGATGAAAACAAAAGAAGAAGTGTAGACCAAAGATTCTATAAAAGCATGATAGGATAATTACTTTATTTGACCACCTCTAGACCCAATATTCTCTATAAAGTGTGTGTTTGTGCGAGATTTTAATTTATCCTAAGGAGTCATATCTTGTAGTGGTAAAAATAATCTTCTGGTATTGAAGAACAACACCAAATCTAGGATTATTTTATCCAAAGGATGGTGAGTTTAGCTTAAAAGACTACTCGGATGCCGACTATAGAGGATGCAAAGTATATAGAAAAAGTACAAGTAGTACTTGCTACTTTCTTGGAAACGCCTTAGAGTCATGATTTAGCAAGAAGCAAAATACCGTTGCACTTTTTACTACTGAAGCCGATTACATATCCGTAGGTAGTTGTTTTGCACAACTTTTATGGATTACGTACCAATTGTAAGATTATGAATTAAATCTTAGTAAAATTCCTATTCTATGTGATAACACAAGTGCTATAAATCTAACAAAAAATCTAGTTTATCATTCTAGGACTAAGCACATAGAAATTTATCATCACTTCATTAAAGATCATGTTAACAAAGGAGACATTTGCTTAGAATATATAAACACAAATCTCCAATTAGCTAATATTTTTACAAAACCACTTGATAAAGATCGTTTTTGTGTAATTAGAACAGAATTAGGAATGATGGAAATTTTTTAACATTGTTGAATATTTCCTGTCTGTGTGTGTAATTGGCAAAATTTAGCTATTGGAATGCATCGGATCGATACATCTATCACAGAGTATCGATACCACTATGATGGATCGATATGCCATTGAAAACATATCGATACCTTCATGTATTAATATTCATGTATCAACACATTCTCTTAACATATCGATATTGGAATTCATTTCCAGTATGTATCGATATTCCTACTTTCAGATCGATACTTTGCATCAAAATAATGTATGATCACTTAAATTTTGAAATTTGTGAAAGCTAAGTTGTCAACCGCCAAAATTAAATACTTATTAATAGCCAGACCCAAATTTGAATTTGCTTATATGTATCGATAAACTTAATCCAACGTATCAATACTTATGCCTAAATGTTAAAATGTATCAAAGCCATTTTTAAGATAGATTGATATATCATTCAAAACTTAGAAAAGATCGATATTTTTTTCTCATGTATCGATACTTTTATGCAATTAAAATAAGAGAAACTGCTTTGAACCAAACATATCGATACTTCTTTCTCCATCAGCAACTGAAAGCTTTATCTCACTATAAACCCTAACTCATTGAAACCCAAAGTTCTACTCTTCAATCTCTCAATCCTTTTATCCAAACTTAACTACAAAATGCCTAGAACTAAAAATGCCCAAGTAAGTCAACGAAAAAGGCAGAGAATAACTGAAGAGTAGAACTTTGGGTTTCAATGAGTTTGGGTTTCAATGGAAATAAAAGTAATACAATGTTATTCTTTTATTTGCACAAAACTTAAATATTTCTAATCCACAAAATTTTTTTTCTTTTTATATACATACAAGTGTACATATAATACAACTCTTTGTAATACAAATAGATTCTCAAGTACTATCCT
>JAXCLQ010020167.1:21876-32948 GCA_035584115.1 Cedrela odorata | reverse complement strand
CATATTATTTTATAATTAAGGTTCACTCAATCACAAATTTTTAAATATTAAAATATAAGTCTAAAAATTTTGAAATTTATAAAAAAAACAGTAAACATATATAAGCTCTCATATAAAATTTTGTAAATTTTGAAAATTGATTTGTACTTAAAAAAAATAAATATTCAAGATAGTAGTAACCTGTCTATAAATTTTTAACTTCTTTATAAAATTGAATTTTCTTACAATTTGAGTGAAATAAAATTTTGAAATTGTAGTTTGCCCAACAAAAATTCAAAACTATTAAACCATGATTCTAAAAATTCTGAAATTTATTAAATACAAACAAAACATATGAATAGACTACCACATAAAATTTTGTAATTTTTAAAAATCATTTGATATTTCAAAATAATAAATATTTAAATAGAAACTTGAAGAATTCTCAAAATTTCAGATTACAATATTTAACTTCAAAATTCTATATAAAATTGAATTTTCATACGATTTAAGTGAAATATAAATATACAGTCTTTTTATCATGTAATGATTCAAATTAAAAAATATATATATAAAATCAAAACCAAAATTTCTATTAAAAATTTCTATTGTCGTTATATTCAACAAATATGTAAAGTTCTAATACAAAGAACTCTATTTGATTTATACTAGAATAATGTAGAAATAATCATAATTAAAACTCAAACAAATAAGACAAATAGATTA
The DNA here is from genome assembly GCA_035584115.1 of Cedrela odorata. Lineage (NCBI taxonomy): Eukaryota > Viridiplantae > Streptophyta > Magnoliopsida > Sapindales > Meliaceae > Cedrela > Cedrela odorata. The sequence goes on along the minus strand of JAXCLQ010020167.1, from coordinate 32,243 downwards.
TAAAGTAACTAAAACATTATCTCTGTTAACCAAGAGCGTAAAGAGACGAAAAACACAAAAAGTATTTCTTTTACGTTAAAAGGAGTGGGAGGCAGAAAGAAAGAAAGTAAAAAAAATGCTTATATATATTTTAAATAATAATAATTATAAGAAACCCTAGTAAAATAATACATACGAGATATTTGCTATTTTATTTAAAAATAATAATATAAATCATGAATAAGATCTTATAATATCCTTATCATTATTTTCCTTTTTTTAAAATACAAATCCTAAATCAAATCCTATAATATCCTTGATTTTTAAAATTATTACTTTACATCAAAATTAATTTACTACTCTTCTAATCTAATTAGGAGAATGAAAATTACAATTATATATATATATATATATAAATCTACTCACAATACAGGGAGGGTAATCACTCTTATTACTATTCCTCACGTTCAGTTAGTTCTTCTTGCGAGCTCTCATAACCTAATACCACACATACATTACTTATGAATTTTAGTATTTACAAAATTCAAATTTATACGCATTGCATGCGAATTATAGTGAAAAACGTGAATAAAATTTCTTATCTCACTTATTCAACCGGATTTAGCTATCTAAGACCATTTACTCAATTTCTAACATTGAAATCTCATTGCCGTTTTATTCTAATTCACATTTTCACTTCAAATATCCAGTATTATATTAAAACCTAAAATTCACACTTAAATCAATGGAAATTCACATTTCTAACCATTATTTTTACCTCAATAAACTTAAATAATAACATATATATCCATCACAATACTTCAATTATCACTAATTTTTATGTTTTAACATTTTCTATACATAATCACTGAAATTCTTAAATGAACAATAAACCCTAAAGTCAATTATGCTCAAAATCTCCAAAATTAAACATCAAATGAGTTAATGGACTTACTAGGAACTTGTAGAAGTCCTTAGAAATTTTGAATCAGCGTTTAATAAAAAAACTCCTAATTTTCTTTGAAACTCTAGTTCATTCCTTGTTGTTTTCACTCTGAAATCGGTATCAAAGCGACGAGAAATGGTGGTTATTCACTTGGTAACTAGATTTCAAAGGAAAAACTCAAGGATTGAAAAGAATCCGTGAAGAAATCTTAGAGAGAGAGAAGAGCATGTTTTTAGATAGAGAATGAGAAGTTGTGAATGAAAAAGACACTGGGGTTGAACTCTCATTGTATTTATATACAAAAGTGGGTGAAAAGACCAAATTGCCTGTCAATTTTGCTCAAATTTATGTAAAGTATCAATATTTTTAAACTGGGTATTAATACTTTTGGGCTAGGTATCAATCCATTCATGAATGTTAGATTCTAGAATTTCCTTCAATATATCGATACTTTTTCTCTTAAGTATCGACATCTTTGCCATATATCGATACCTTTGAAGATGGTATCGATCTGGTTCCTTTTGTTATTATTTTTTAACCCTCTGTTTTCAATGTATCAATACTTCCTTCCAAAGTATTGATCTATTAACTCAATAATTCTTCTCAACTCTCTAACTTCATATGTATCAATACCTTTTGATGATGGTATTGATCCATTCACTAAGTATTGACTTACATTCTAAAGGTATAGATCCTTTGGCATATGTATCAATACCTTTAGCCCCATACTTCCTGCTCATATTCCAAATTTCCACAAAAATTAAATTCTTTATCATTACCTTATAATTAATTTTATTTATCCTTTGGGGGCTCTGGCCTAGATCTCCAACAAAGGTGCTGCCTCTTAACTCCGCTCGCTAACCGGCTAGCAAGATTGCCAAATGAGTCAACGTAGGGCAATATACAAAAACTCAATATTCATTGAACTTAAGTTAATCAATGCTTTTATTATACCCAATTTCTTATTATTAAATCAACTTAAGTTCTCTTAAGCTTCAATGATGTGTCAACTAACCATATATATATATATATATATATATGCATGTACAACCATGAATGTCATAAATTGATTATTCTACCCTTATGTTCAAAGAACAAGGTTTAATAAAATATGTCATTTATTGTTTTGTTAAAATTAAATCCATAAAATAAAAAACACAAATTATACATTTATAGCATAAAATCAAAAAATGATTTTAAGTTATTTTATCTAATTTACAAAACAAATCACAAACCACCGCTAATCTCCATACTCTCTCTTTATCTGTCTTAAACCCTTCTTTTTCTGTAAACTTAAACTAGCCTAGAAAACTCATCTTCCTCTCTTCCTCAAAAACCAGCAAAAACTCTCTTTTTTTTCCCTCGAAAACATGTGTTAATGCATCAAACCCTGAGAATTAACATCATTGTCCTATCCAAAAATTCTATCTCCTAGTTTTTTTTACCACAAATAATGAACACCCAAATGACAGTTTTAGCAATTTTAATGATGGCAATAAGCCTCGTGAAGAGTGCAGTGTTGTAGGCATCTATATCAACCCTGAAATCGCTTATTCGTGTTATTTATCATTACACGCATTGCAACATTACAGCTAAAAAGGTGCTAGTATAGTGGTTGTGAATAACAGGGTTCTTCAATATGTTATTAGTGTTGGCTTAGTCTCTAATGTGTTTAGTGAGTCTAAACTTGATCAATTGCCTAGTTACATGCCCATTGGTCATGTTAGATATTCAACTACTGGTAGTTCTATGCTAAAAAACATTCAGCCTTTTGTTGTTAGTTAGTGGTTCGGGTTTGTTGGAGTCGCACACAATGAGAATTTGGTTAATTATAAAACTTTAAGGGTTATGCTTGAAGATAATGTTCATTTTTTAACACTAGTTTTGATACTGAAGCTGTTCTTCAATTAATTGCGATATCCAAAGCTAGACCTTTTTTTTTTATGATTGTGGATGCCTGTGAGCAACTTAAGGGTGCTTATTCTATGGTGTTTGTGAATGAGGATAAGCTTGTGGCTGTTCGTGACCCATACAAGTTTAGACCATTGGTGATGGGTAAGAAGAGTAATGGTGTTATGGATTTTGCATCAGAGACTTGTGCACTTTATTTAATTGAGGCTACATACAAGAGAGAGGTCTACCCTAATGAAATTTTGATGGTTGATAAGGAATGAGTACAATCACTTTGTTTGATATCTCACCCTGAACCTAAGCAATACATATTTGAGTATATTTACTTTTCGTCACCCAATTCAATTACAACTACTGAACATGTATTTATTATTTTTATTTTTATAATATAATTTTCAAAATATGATACCGAGCGCGTTTTCATATCTAAAATACAATAATTGAAAATACTATTTTTATTTTTATTTTTTTTTATAAAAATACTAATTTAAAAATAATACCAAACGGCCCAAAATCATTCGTTTTATATACTTAACGGAAGATGATGTCCTAGTAAAATAAAACCATACGAAATTACATTCTTAGACTCTTTGTTGCAAGCTAAAAACGACTTCCCGTTTTACCAAATGCTAATTGAATCAAGACGCTGCGTTTCGATCTTAATTTTTTTTTTGAAAAAAAAAAACAGTTTTAAGAAAAACTGAGCAAAAGAAAAATTCCATGCCAGAATCAGATCGAAACCGAGAAACTCAAAGAACAGTAGTTTCTCTCTCACTCTGCTCCGCCAATTGGATCTCCCACTCTCCCGGCACAAAACGTTCCGCTTTGATCTTCAATCAGGTAACTCTCACACTTCGTTTCTAAATCTAAACGTACATTATCAAATTTTTATTTATTATACGAAATCGCAGCTTTCTATCGCCTATACAAACTAAGTTACATCCAATTTTTTTTTTTTTTTTTTACTATAAATGTAATAGAAGATTTTAGTCGAATCCGTTAGGCTCTGTTGGGATCGTATGATATTTTCTCAACCAAACAGAGATTCAACCAAGTGATTAGTCTTTATAGCACCGCGCTTATGGTACATTTCGGTCAGTTTTGCAGAGGCTAGTTTGATTAAGAACGATGAATTTTCTGATGCGGTCTACGCATCACACTGCGGCTGAACAGGTTAGTGTGGAGGAATCTCCTGCGGACACAAGTTTTGTGCCAAAACCTCCATCGACTTTGGAAGGTTTCATAGCCGAGGATCCGTTTCCGCTGTTTTCAACGGGTGACGGTCGTGATGGGGAGACTGATGCCATAGGAGGTGAAACTGGCGGTGTTGCCGGTTTCATTGAGAAGAATGACTCTTATGCTGTTGAAAACCACACAGATGTTTCTGAAGAAGAAGGATGGATTACGATTCCTTATAGTACACACTCTTAATCTCAGTTTAGATTTTAAGTTTTTATTAGCTTTTTATTAGTTTAGATTGCTAAAGTGTAGATAATTTTATCAGAAAAAAAAGTGTGGAAACTTACTGAATTTATTATGGCTTGGATCCATATACGTGTTTGATAGGTTTTTGGCTTGTAACCTTTAGTGCATTTTGGAATTTAATTTTCAAACAGTATTCAAGGTTTAATTTCTTTGAAAGTTTTCGCTGGTGTATGAAAGCCTTGATTGACTGAGTTTTTTGGTACATTTGATATGATTCTCTTTTAGTATCGTTAATACTTGATTTATTCTTGTAGAGGAACTCCCAGATAATTGGTGTGATGCACCGGATATCCAATCATTATGTTCAATGGACCGCTCCTTTGTTTTTCCTGGTACCTAAATCTTTCATGAATCTGTTGCTTCATTCAGTTTTGAAATGCAACAGTTGTTTCTCGACATTGGATTTTTTTTTTTGCTATCGTGAAACCTGAACTATTTTATTATTCTAGGTGAACAAATACATGTCCTGGCATGCTTGTCAGCATGTAAGCAGGATACAGAAATTATTACACCATTTAAAGTTGCTGCCATGATGAGTAGAAATAGCAGAGCACAAAGTCCAGAGGAAAAAAATGGAAACATGGAAGACAAAATGACTTCAATGGCTGGAGAGGGGCAAATGGGTCATGATGGTCAACTTATACATCAAAACGGTGTAAACTCTGAAGAGAAGATTGATTTACAAAAGGATATCTCTGTTAGTGAATCTTTACTTAGAATGGAAGATCACAAAAGACAGACTGAAACATTAGTGCAAAATGTCAAGAACTCCCATTTTTTTGTTAGGATCGCAGAGTCTGGTGAGTCACTTTGGTCAAAAAAAAGGGATCCTGAGACATCTCTCGAATCTTCTGAGACAGATAGTCAAAAGTCTGCCACAAGTGGTACCAAAAAAACTGCAAAAACCACATCTCGCATCGCTGCAGTCATTGACAGAGGAAATTTTGATGCTAATGTCTCTGGTGGAGTGGCAAGAAATACTGTGAAGTGCTGCTCTCTTTCTAATGGAGACATAGTGGTATGTGACAGAGAACTCTATGTTGTTCATATATTGTTGGTTTGTCTGCTTCATTTTTTAATGACACTGCAGATGAGAACTTTATACTAGTAGTTGTTTCTTATATATTTGTAGTGCTGATTTAGGAAGTTTATGGTTTCTGTGTTTATACATGAACATGCAAATATAGCATCTAGAAGCTAGATCTACTACAGTTTGCACTAGATATTACTGTTTGATATGCTCTGGTGGAGCCCACCAAACTAGCTTGGGATTGGAGCTTAATTGAGTTGATTATTTCTGTCTGATTTGTAGGATGTGCTACACCGCTCTTAATACACATTCATTCAGTTCAGTTATCACTGCACTTTGAAGACACCACCTTGTGTCAGAGAATTGCACCTAATTATCATAATGTATAAGTTACCATGATTATTATTTGATCTTGTTTGCTGGCTCGGTAATTTGGTTGTACGATGTTTCAATTCCTAGAAGTTTAATTCCTTACCTTTGATGGTCAACCATAATTTAGCTCTTAAAAATTTTCAGTGATGGATCTTTATATTAGTGATGCTCATTTGCTGTTAAGCTATTGTTTGGACTGCTGATTCTCATTCTGTGTCTTTGTTTGGAAGGATGCAGGTGCTTTTACAAGTGAATGTTGGTGTTGATTTTTTGAGATACCCTGTTATTGAAATTCTTCAATTTGAGAAATATAGGGAAAGAAATCTGTCTTCTGAGAAGCAGGATAACTCAGTGAATACAAATCCAGACCCATGTGAAGAATTGTTAAAATGGTTACTTCCTTTGGATAACACCATTCCTCCTCCAGTTCTTTCATTATCTCCTCCTCGTTTAAATTCTGGTACTGGAATGGACAGCGTTCATCTGAAGTCAGCCTCTTCTGGCTCTCAACTCTTCTCGTTTGGCCATTTTAGAAGCTACTCTATGTCATCACTTCCTCAAAATCCTGGACCTCCTGCTGCACCTATTAAAGCCCAAAGTTCCAAACCATCCTTTGACCTTGAAGATTGGGATCAATACTCGCAGAAACAGTTTAAGGGTCAAAGAACTGGAAATGACGGACTTTTATCGTTTCGAGGTGTGTCGTTGGAGCGAGAAAGATTTTCTGTTCATTGTGGATTGGAAGGCATCTATGTACCAGGAAGAAGGTGGAGGAGGAAACTTGAAATAATTCAACCTGTTGAAATTCATTCTTTTGCTGCTGACTGCAATACAGATGACCTTCTTTGCGTTCAGATAAAGGTATATGTCATGATTTTTACTGTCCGTGCAATAATTACTCCTATCCCTTCAAAAAGTATGTAAAAAATTATATAATCTATCTGGAATTGCTTATTAGGTCCATCCTTCAATTTTGGCCTAATTCTCACTGAGTTATATCTTGCAGAATGTTTCTCCAGAACATGCCCCAGATATTGTGGTATATATAGATGCTATAACAATTGTCTTTGAGGAGGCATCAAAAGGTGAACAATCTTCGTCATTGCCAATTGCATGTATTGAAGCCGGCAATGACCACAGTTTGCCAAATTTAGCCCTCAGGTTGTTTTTCACTCTAGATATCTTATGTTACTTTTCAGTTGTTAGTTGCTACACAGCATTTCATTCTGCTGATTTTAGTATTTCAATATTTTGTGGTGGTTGATGTACAAACGTAGAAGTAATGCGTTATTTGGATAGGTTATCCCAGCTAGTCAGGTTAAGGTTAAAACTCGTTGATGTCTGTCCATTTTTACATGATAAGCATTAGTTAAATGCACAAAAGAATAATGAATTTCATTCTTCCATATTGCTTCTAGTTTATTTCCAGAATGGAGATTACTATTAGCTTCTAGGTGGCAGACAGACACTCTTTCTTGATCTGTTGGGGGTGGTTGGGAGTGATCGTAGCAAATCCTTGGTCCAAAATGTTCTGTGGGTAATAGGTCATAAACAAGGATTATCTAATATATAATTTCTATATGAGCAAAGCCAATGACATGTGGAGAAAGCTAAGTCGTAGCTCCATCCATTTGAGAAAACCCTCTTGGTGTTGCTGCATTCTTGTTGAATTTGACAACATAAAAATTTCAAAAGGTGATATTTGAGGGACCTAAAGAAAGTGTCTTTGTCATTTTTTTGTTCCTTTCTCTTTAGAAGAGAGAAGAGACAGAGACTAAAATATGGGCTGGAGGAGTGTGCTATTGTGTGATATCTGGAATGGTTGGGTAGAATGATAAGGTGATATTTCTTTGTTAATGCTTGATGGAATTAACAAAGCAATATTGGATCATATGGTTTGGCTTATATATTGATTATCCATGATTCGGATTAGTTAGGCCAAAAAAAAATTGTTATGTCCATGACAAAATGGTAGCTGGACAGTTACAACCGACCGCGGGGAACCCATACTAATTTTTACTGGGGTCAAGTTTTGTGACAATGAGGGTCTGTAATGGCCTGTCCATGTGCTTTCTGCTTGAAATTATATAACTTCTGAGGTATAGCTTGCTGATGTCAGTTGAAATGCCAATCAGGAATGTCATAAGTTGCAATTCCATTGATTTGTTGATATTAGTTGAACTGAATGTATTTTTGTGCATTGATGTATACATTAATAAAGCAAGAGCCAGGATGATTATTCACTTCACTTGTATGTAAGAGTGCTATGCCAAGGGGAAAGGCTTTTTCTATTTTTTATTTTTTATTTTTTATAATTGAATTCACTGATTTTATTCTTCCCATGAACTTATTGAGGGTTTTTCCATCTCAGGAGGGGTGAAGAGCACTCTTTTATACTAAAACCAGCATCTTCAATGTTGAAGAACCCCAAAGCATATGGTGAAAGAAGTTCCCAGTTGTCAAGTTTGCGTCTTCCTTCCAAGACTTTTGAAGGAAAGGGGAGTTCTTCAACCACTGATCAGTATGCAATTATGGTATCTTGTCGATGCAATTACACTGGTATATATATTGCCCTTAATTTACCAGTTCATCTAATATATTTTAACAAATCAATGTTTTCTTATTTTACCTCTTTTTTTTCTTTGTTTTTAAAGTCATGTTTTATCTTGAATGTAGAGTCAAAATTGTTTTTCAAGCAACCCACAACCTGGCGACCACAGATCACAAGGGATCTTCTGATATCTGTTGCTTCTGAAATATCAGGACAATCTTCTGAGCCCAATGAAAGAGTCACTCAGCTTCCAGTTCAGGTTTTGTACTAATTTGACTCTCTTTCTCTTTCTCTGTCTATCTTGTAGTTTTCATCTAACTGGTTCAAAATGTCAGGTCTTAACTCTTCAGGCATCAAATTTGACATCCCAAGATCTTACTTTGACAGTTCTTGCTCCGACCTCATTTGCTTTTCCTCCTTCTGTGGTGTCCTTGAATTCTTCACCATCATCACCAATGAGCCCCTTTCTTGGTTTTTCCGAGTTCATGGGAAAAGTAACTGATGAACGACATGGAACTGCATTGCATAGAGTGAGCACGGTACCTCTTGTATCAGAGAATCAAAAGCAAAATGGTGATAGTGGAATTAGGTCTGTGTCACTTAACAAGCAATTTTCTCCAGTACCCGAAGTAATTCCAAGTTCTGGTTTGGGTTGTACACATCTGTGGCTGCAGAGTAGAGTTCCATTAGGGTAATTTGCTTCTCTTACCCTTCTTCTTGAATTTCTGATTACACAGCTGATTATTATTTACTATGGTTTGCATCAGATGCATTCCGTCTCAATCTACTGCTACCATCAAGCTTGAGCTACTTCCATTAACTGATGGCATAATCACTCTCGATACTCTACGGATTGATGTTAAGGAGAAAGGTACCCATCTGCTTATTTCCATTCTTTCTGTTCATTCTAGCCAACATGATTGCACATTTGACGGAAGAAATGTGTTGTTTATGCCTCTTGTGCCATCCACTTGCCAGTTCTGTGCATTCTCTGAATCATACCTCAAAATAAATTTCAGCATTTAGTTTCATAGTTATTATCCTTGGTTAAAGCTGCTGTTCTTATGTGGAATTCCGTTTTGGTACAACAGGTGTGAGTTATATCCCGGAGCATTCCCTGCAGATAAATGCAACTACCAGCATTTCCACAGGGATAATTTAGGATGTAAGAAATAAAAGCAGTGTTTCTTACCACATTTGTTCAACATTGCGGAAAGCAAATTGTCAAGTTCTGAGCGTTGGGCTGTTTGTGCCCTGACACATTGCATCGAGGTATATGATTTCCTCATTTGGAGTTTGTAGCAAGATTGGTCGTGTTCATTTGTTTAAAAAATATAGCCGCATATAATGATTGTAAACACCAATCTTAGCAACCACATTTGTTGTTATATATCCTATCCTTGAATGAAAAAGAATATGCTTCATGTTGATTGAATCTAGTAGTGTGAACTCTACACAGTACTTCTATGTCAACCACAGAGCAATTATGGTCAATTGTTAGGTTTTTATCTGAATTATGCTTCGAGTTTAATCAATTCATTGTCTAACATCTGGAAATATACGGACTACGGTGATGAAGTGGTAAAGATTTTATTAACGTTGCATTCATCGTTGTATTATCTCTCTCACTCTCTTATTTCTCTGTTGTCTACTTTCCCTTCTCACTTTCTTATCTTCTCTCATCACTCAAATTCGGTCAACAAGAAGAGAAAGAGCGAATGGACGAATGAAGAGAGAGTGGAAACCATGATCAGTGAATTCTTCTTAAAATGGTAATTATATTTATTTTTAAATTTTAAAATATTTAATAAATAAAATTTATTAAAGTATCCTCAATTGATAAATGATAATACCTTATAAAAATCAGAATATCTTGAAGATAGCTACAACAAAATATATTTAATTGGAAATTATGACTAATTAAAAGAGATTAGTTAGCATGAGAAGTCAGTGTTGATGCTGCTTGTTGATACTCAAAAGTCAATCCCTGATCCTCAAACAATTATACTCTTCTTCCACCTTACAATATAGACTTTCTTTTTTATTATTTAAATCTAAATACATGCTTCTCATGTTCGAAAAAAAAAACCCAC
>JAXCLQ010020167.1:0-21776 GCA_035584115.1 Cedrela odorata | reverse complement strand
ATTACCAATAAGGAGAATTGTGTTATGACATAGGTTAACAATATAATTATAAAAAATTAAATTATAATTAAAAATTAAATTAAATTACAATTATGTCCTACCCTTAATAGAGGATGTCAAAACTATGCTAAAATCCTCGAAGAGAGGCTCTTATTAACATAAAGAGTCCATCAATTTATAATAATAAGAATTGGTATAAAATATTAAAAAAATAAAGGGAAGAAGGAGGAGATGCATGCATAGTACCATGAGCTCAATATGACGCGCGCGTTAGCGTCCTGCCCACTCAACCAAGACACGTCACCATCCAAGTGGGTCCCCCAACTCTATCCCACTTACCCGAACTGCCCCCAATTTTCTGCTCTCCCTACCGCCCGACCTCCACACTCTTTTCGTCCTTTTTAATGGACAATTCCATCAGCCCTTTCGCTACAAACTCTGTACGGTCAGCTCTCACGGTCAGACAAAACCCCAAGGCTGCCCGTTTTCTCCGGGCAGGCTCATTTTGCTTTTTCTAGTCTTCGATTCGATTAAAATAAGATAAAATAAAATAGAAAAAAGAATCGATAATATAAAGTGTGTGTGTATATATAATATATATATATATATAATTATATGATAATTTCCCCATTTTTGTTTTGATTATTTTCTTTGCTGTAAACTTCTTGTTGAGATTTCTTGTATCTTTATAGCGATACATTTTGTGGGTTTAACTGAGATTTGTTTGTTTCTGGCTTTTGATTTTTAACATATTTATTTTTGTTATAGTCAAGCTCGTTTGTAGATACCAAAGTACTTTAGTTTTGCGTTCAGACAGGAGTTGATCAATCTTAAGTTACCTTATTTGATCCGGTTCATGATCTAGCTCTACCTCAACTGGGGTAGCTTGTTTTTGTCATTTTTGACCTGGGTTTGGTGGGTCTTGAAGTGAAAAGTGCTTAAATTTTGTAACTTTCTGGTGGTTGTTTAGTGGAGTGAGAGCAAAGGAGTGATTTTGAGGGGTTTGATGAGTTTTGGGTTTGTGATTTTAGGGTTTGTTAAGTGAGAAAAGAATGGGGTTTGATGGTGAAAATGGGAAAGTGAAGAGTTCTTGGGATTTGAACAAATCAAAGACAAGGAAGAAGAAGAAGAAAGTTGAAGATGAAGTGGAGGAAGGAGAGACTGGGTGTTGGCTCAAGTTTAGGTTTATTGGAAGCTGCATTTCTTCAAGATCCAAAGTTGATAGCTCTGTGAGTGGCAGTGGCACCAATACCCATTATGGTAATTCTTTGTCTACTTAGGAACTTCCTTTTTCTTTCAAGTTTTACTTGTTGACTTGTAATTCGAGATTGCAGTACTGCTGGTTTTTACTAGGAATTTTTTTGTGGATATATACATCATTATTAGATGTTAATTCTTTCTTGATGAGATCTTCTTATGATCTTGAAGGATGCGTTATTGTTCCGGTGTTCTGTAAGTTTTTGGGATAATAATTGGATAAACACCGCTAAATTTCAGCGCAAGTGTGGACCAGCGAGGTCAACTACTGGAGTCTAACTAGTTTCTGTTTATTGTGAAAACACGGAACTTCTTATGAAACCTGGTTTAGTGAGTTCCTTGGTTTGAAAAGTCCTTGAGAGAGGCTGTGTTAAAGTGGAAGAGTGATTCTCATGTTAAGTTTAGATCAACGAACAAGAGAGTAGTATGATTTAGGTGGGTTTGGATCGGTAATTTTTGTTCCTCTTTTGATGACTTAAAATTTCCCTTGAACCTGCTTAGCGAATTTGGGATCCAACTGTTCATTTTTTAGAAAACAAGAAATTCGTGGATTGCCTAAAGGAGCTGAACCTCAGACTTTCTGAGAGCAAACGACTTTCAAATTCATATCTGTAGATAGTTATTTGTAAACCCATTTGGAGAATGGTGCAATATATGGCAATTTGAGTTCGAACTGGATACTTCTTCCTTTATAAAATTAAATTATTTAATCGGCATATGACATGAAATTGTATGACTTTCATTTAAATTTTTAAACCTGTTTGTGGATCAGCAGACAGTAAATCCACGAATGATACAAGCAGAGACCAACCAGCAGCTCCTGTTGTGTCTTCTACAACCACTAGCAATGCAGAAAGTAATTCATCTACTTCTAAGCTTGAAGAGGAGCTTAAAGTTGCTTCTCGGCTTCGGAAATTCACATTTAATGATCTTAAGTTGGCAACACGAAATTTTAGGCCTGAGAGTCTTCTTGGAGAAGGTGGTTTTGGCTGTGTTTTCAAGGGCTGGATAGAAGAAAATGGAACCGCTCCAGTTAAACCTGGCACAGGGCTGACTGTTGCTGTTAAAACCCTCAACCATGATGGTCTTCAGGGCCACAAGGAATGGCTGGTGGGCAGCCTCCTACTCTGTCCTACTTTCTATATATGGTTTTGATGACTTCATTGTTGTTTCTTTTTTATTTTATATATTCTAAATTCTCTCTTTGGATCTTGGCTTATCCATGTGGCAGGCCGAAGTGAATTTTCTTGGCGATCTTGTTCATCCTAACTTGGTTAAATTAATTGGTTACTGCATCGAAGATGATCAAAGGCTGCTAGTTTACGAGTTTATGCCTCGAGGAAGTTTGGAGAACCACCTTTTCAGAAGTATTTAGCTGCATTTCTGTCTTTAACTATGCAGTTTTACTTTCTGTCAGTTATGTCGGTGTTGGGTCATAGTAACTTTCTTTAGTATGGCTAGAAGCTGGTTCAATATTGGAGGTTTCTGCTTTTTGGCGAGAATTTAGCTTTTTGATTGCAGTTAGTTGATGTTTACTCGATATTTTGTCACATGCAGGGTCCTTGCCTCTTCCATGGACCATAAGAATGAAAATTGCACTTGGTGCTGCAAAGGGTCTTTCCTTTCTCCATGAGGAAGCTGAAAGGCCGGTGATTTATCGTGATTTCAAAACCTCCAACATCCTATTAGATGCAGTAAGTGATGAAACTACGAGAATTTTTTTTTTTCTATTATGGTTTGTATTTTTAATTATATACTGTTTCAGGATTATAATGCCAAGCTCTCTGACTTTGGACTCGCAAAAGATGGTCCTGAGGGAGATAAAACCCATGTATCAACCCGTGTAATGGGGACTTATGGCTATGCAGCCCCAGAATATGTAATGACTGGTAGGTGTAATTAAAAGAAAGTTCATCTTTGAGTTCTTCCGCTTCCTTTTCTACTTAATTTCAACCCAAAAGGGCAATCAGAAAAGGAAGCACTTAATAGCAGTTAGCTGATGGTTATCAGGATAATTCACTTATTTTCCTCGTTATATTTCAGTAGTTTAATTTTACTTGATTCTCATTTTATATCTCAAGTTTTGCATAATGAACTGTGAATGATTTTATGTCAAGATCAAGAGTAAGTCTTCTCGCTTGCAGATATTTATTTGATGTATTGTCATTGCTTTTGGTGCTCAAGTCATCTTTTCACTTTTCTCACCCAATGCACTGCAAATAACTTAAAGTGTAGGCTGGCTGCAGCTGTTTCCAACTGTCTAGGACTTGTAAAGCCATATCATGGAGTTGGGACTCTAATAGCTTTATTGAAACTCTATGATATCTGCTCAATGACCTGTGCATGGAAAAGTTGAAGTTTGATGTTGTATACCTTTGTTTTTTAATGGCATGGTTTCAGAGTATTGTGGTGCTACTAGTGTCTATCTTAATACTAGACTCTTTTGATTCCTTTCTTTGATCTGATCAGATGAATATATTTGTCTCAGGACATCTTACATCAAGGAGTGATGTCTACAGCTTTGGAGTGGTTCTACTTGAAATGCTGACTGGCAGAAGATCTATGGACAAAAACCGACCAAATGGAGAACACAATCTTGTTGAATGGGCTCGCCCACATCTAGGAGAAAGAAGAAGGTTTTACAGATTGATTGACCCTCGGCTTGAAGGTCATTTTTCAATCAAAGGTGCCCAGAAAGCTGCACAGTTGGCTGCTCATTGCCTTAGCCGGGATCCAAAAGCCAGACCCCTCATGAGTGAAGTTGTTGAAGCTTTGAAGCCTCTGCCAAACCTCAAGGACATGGCGAGCTCATCATATTATTTCCAGACCCTGCAATCTGAACGAATAGGTTCAAGCCCAAATACTAGAAATGGCATCCGAGCACAGGCTGGTTCACTTTCAAGGAACGGACCGAGGAGCCTTTCCATTCCAAATGGTTCCCATGCTTCTCCATATCATCATCAGTACCCCCATCAATCACCTAAACCCAACGGTAAGCCATAATGTTGGGTTAATTCTGTCTCTGACCCCTCTTCTTCATTTATTTCTTTTTTAACCCAGTAGAGATGTAATTTCTCTCAAAGCGTTTGTTCTTGACAACTGAAAAAGCAACAGAGAAACATGCTCGTATGTTGTGTTCAGAGTGATGGTCTCCCATGAGGTGAAGATGTCGGCGCATTTCAAGCTTATTGAGCAAAATGTCTTGTGTCAACAATACGTTGCTTTAATCTATTTGGAAATATTAAAGAAATTAGTATCTCGTGCCTCTCTTTCCTTCTTGATAAATTCAAGGTTTCACTTGTTTTATAGCCATGAATGATGTGGGTGGTAAGAGATGTGCACTGTGCAGGGCATATTATCATATTTTGTTTAATTCTCCACCATTTCATCACGGTCTCTTGATTCACAACAGAGCAAAGCAAAAACACCCATAAGGAGCGAATTAAGAATTAGCACTGTTCATGTTTCAATAGCTTTCTGTTGTAGCAATTATTTATTTATTTATTTACATTCAACATATCAGAGGCTGAAACATTTTAGTGGAACCTCCTGCTGGAAGTAAGCAAGCCCGATTTAAGATTGATTATGACTTCGATAAAGATTTGGTTCTGTGATCTCATTCTCAAGCAGCTCTCCTTGTAAGCTGCTCTCTGGATGTGCTCTCAAAGATCTTATCTGCGTTTCCAACTTCAAATCCATCACGCCTGTGAAACTCTGTAACCTGTTTGACATGGAAATATAAATGAAAAATGGTTAGTAATTCCGGCTTGCCTGCACCGTGTTATCTGTAAACTCTTCCAATAAAATTTTATTATTTAAACACTTATTTTAAAATTAATTAACTGTGTAATTAAGATAAATGAGAGAATATAAAATAACTGATATGGTTCTACTGTCCATAGAGACATTCCTATGTAAAATTTTCTCTTGTAATCATGCGGCAAATCACGAAAACTTTTATATGAGATGAAGAAGACAAATATTCGTGATGACAGACTACACTAGATTTATAGGATTACTAGTGGAGGGCATTGATGATTTTATTCTACGCCATCCAGCTCACAGACAGATATTCAACGAGTAAAATTTTGTGCTCACCTCAGTGTCGGGTAGATTTTGATACTGAGGCAGCACAAGGCGTTCTGCGAACTCTATGTATGAACAGGGGACAGATTCAGTGACACCATCAGAAAAACAGAAAGGGATTGAATCAGCTACTGTTGAACTTTGCAGCAAAAGACCATCAGGGCTCACTGAAAATGGACGAAATGAAATTGTAAAATAATCAAATTTCACTTTCAATAGATGTATCAATTTAAATCAACAATCTAAAGAACATATCAAAGCTGACGTCTACAATATTCAATTAGATATTTTATTTTATAGAATCGTTGAAGGTGCAGTGACAACAGGTCTATATTGAAAGGTGGCAGGTGCAAAAGAGTATTTACAATGAACAATTTATTCTTGCAGAAAATTTCAATATGGTAATTGTCCGAAAAAACAAAAATACAATATGAAAGTTTCAGGAAGAACATTTACAATGTGTTTCAATCATGGTAATGAATCAATGGCAATTATTTTTGAGCTTGAAATTTGTCTATAAGACTATAACCATTTGAGCACTCTTTTGTGTTCCCTAGCTTTGAAACAAACTTTCATCAAGCTAGCAACATATAAAGGTTCCAACTTTCATAGCTACTTTCAGATCAAGTGATCAACTCTCTTCCACACAATAGCATGCGGAAAATGTACCCAAAGATCTTTGAACAAAACTATGATTAGACCAGTGAATTGCTAGCATTTCATTGTTCGATTAATATTTGTTAAGGTTGATTTTGAAGAGTCCTTTAGTATAATTTTACATTTCAAAAACTTACTAGATGCATCTTGCATCTACTCAACGGATATATAGGACATTCAAGTCAAACACTATTTTTTCCCAGCATCTACCTGCATTTAAGTGAAATAATTTCTCTGCCTCTAAATTACATGTGTTACAAGAATAAATTCTGAAAAACAAAAGCCACAAGAAGATGATAGATCCCATTGGTTGTTTGAGTAAATAATTGGCATGGTAAGTTTTCAAAATCTTCTGTTCTACGTGCTTTACAAGGGCATCTGTCTGCAAAAATATAATTGAATATAGAGGACAAAATTAGTCACAAACCTTTCAGAACTCCTCCTTCGGAATTCAACCTGAATCCATTGTTTTCAATGAACTCATTGAGGCTTTTGATATTATTCAAGTGAGATTTCAGCTGATGGATGGAAATGGTGACATGATTCACTGCATAGCCATTGACGAGGGTCCAGGCAGCATATTCACTTTCCCTAGGTAATAGGTATAGCAAATTACACATAAGTGTCCCATAATGAAAAGGTTCTAAGATATCACTTCGGACAATGCAATCTAATCATTAAAACCCCCTGAAAATAATGGTTGATTTGTTTTACATCTGCATTCTTTCTACTTGCTTGAATCAAATACAAATTATTCTCCTATGAACAATATACACGCACTGACAAACACAGAGCGACAGACAATGGTACCTTGCCAGTTGTTGAAATTCAGAATGCAAAGGCTTCTCCCATGTTAAAGATCCTAGAGCACTTGCAAGAGCTGCGTGTTTGTTTCCACTACCAGAAATTTCAGTGTATTTTCTAATTATTTCCTGAATGTAAAAAGCAACAGTTTCAAGCATTATAAAATGAACAAGTATAACAGATTACTATTAATAGAATCTACAGATAAGGAGATATCAGTGAAATTTCCCATGGATGAAATTTATAATGCATGACTAATTAGACCATTTGTGCTGCATTTGGCTTCCTTACATTACTTCTCAATCTCATTTATCCTCCATCAACATTAGAGAAAGCTGGCTATGAAGTGCAAGAAAAAATACAAAAATCTCAACATAATGCAGATGAAAAATTTTGAGGAAACAAAACAAGACCAAGAAAACATTTACCTAAATTCCCACTAAAATCATCAAATTGTATTAAAAAAATAAGGTGTAAAACAGATGATTACCATCCCAAAAAGAATAGTTACGAGAACACACCTGCGTTTGTTGACTCATCTGATCTACAAGAAGCTCTGATACGAATACTCTAGGCAAAGGCCCACTAAAACCACTGCAACCATAAGGATGGGGAATATTGGGTGGAGAAAACCAAAATGCTTTTAGTTTTTTAGCAGGAAATCTCAGCTCATCCCGCTGTGTATAGCCATAGTCCAGAAAAAAACTTGCAATGGAATTAATTCCATGACCATTTACCTACAATGGTAAATGAAAATAAATGTAGATGCACATCAACGATTCCTATAGCTACTTTATTTTATTTCTAAAGTAGAAACAAATTTCTCCTAATTAAATAATGCTACAATACCACTTTTTCAACATCAATGCAAAACGCGGCCACTCATACTATATATGTTTGCAAGCTTTAGTAATAAGCAATGAAAGCTAAACCAGCAGACCATGATACAGTAAAGACAAAAGTATACCCCAAATGTCCTGAATGCAATATGATCATAGCATATTTGATTGTTGCGAGCTGACTGGACGAGCTCCAAGACTGCTTTTGCAGTTGGGTTTCTGTTTAAATACACTGCTTCCATACTTGCCAACGCATTCCTGAAAAATGATTCACCTCCCTGTAACAAAGACAACATAAACATCAGTTAACGAAAATGGAAGGCATAAACGAGCCAACAATCGATTTTTAGGACTGACACTACTAAGCATTCTTAAATGGAAACAATGCTACATAATATCATTTCTGTTCAACCTAGTTATGAAAAAAGTATCTTGTTACATCTATCAGACAGAGAACCCAAATCCACTTATTTTCAAAATCTCTTGAAAATATGAGTGTGCATATCCATATACAAGATGTCATAACCACCCTGATCTTTAAAAACTATAATTAATAATTCATCCTTGCATTATATTTATCAATATATATATATATATATATATAATAACAACAATAATAATAAACAATAACCATATTACTATAAGAAACTCGCCAATCCAGGATTATTAAATTAAGTAAATCCAACATCCAGGAAGATATTAGTATCAGCAATGTTATTAAAAGGTTGGGATTACCTGAAAAGTCGAACCATCTGATTTGGAGGCAGAGGCGATGCAGAGATTTCGCTTTTGAAGAGAGACAGAATTCCCATGAAAAGATGGTAGCTTGAGGGATATGGAATTTCGGGATTTGGGTTGCAGAGCAAAAGAAGAAGAAGACGAGGCAAGAGAATGAAGCGAAGACAAGAAATTTGAAGAGCGAGAAGCGGTTTTGATAGTCGATGAACAGGAGGAAATCATCGTTAATTGGTTCACCTTCATGGTTTTTTTATTTTTTTGTCAGACGCTTTGAACAGAGCAAAAGCTTCCGAAAGTACAGCTATCAGTTGTGTAAAAGATTCATATTTTGTAGCCACTTTCGTGGGACACTTCACCCATAACTTTCATTTCTATCCGGTCTTCTTTTTCTATCTGTTTTATATATAGTAAGCTATGTCAGACGTCCATTTAGGACTTCTCAGAAAGAATCTTTGCCCCTTCATTGCGTTGATAAAGATTGCTGTTCGTAGTTTCGACGCATACCCTTTTCCTTATCTCTTATATCCATGCCGTAAACGGAATGCCATCTATTACGTAACATAAATTAACAAATAATAATTCGTAAGTCATCTTAATCTTATCCAAACTGGTGATACGACTGATCATTAGTTGGTGTTGGTTTTGGTATTACATGGGCTAAGAGCCAAGGGATTTGTTCTATTTTATGGGCTTCCTTGGGCGAGATTACACTAGACGATAACCATGAATAGATGATGACCCATTAAATAGGCTTACGTTTGTTCCGTATTATCTAGGCCATTTGGCATTGTGGCCACCGGACATGATGCCTCACTTGCGATAAAATTAAATGAAAACGCCCTTTTGCATGTGCCCAAGGTGATAAAATTGTAGCACAAACAATCAATGGGACCATTAAACCAATTCTGTAAGGGTACTTTAGTCATTCTTTAGTTGCTACATGCTAGGGACCAATTTGATATATATGTACTAACTATGTCACTAATTATAAAACTATATAAATTTGGATTATTATACAATTTGTCTCATCTCCCCGCAACTTCTGGCCGGTCTCTTTTCGTGGAAAATACTTAGAGCACTACTTTTCAACGAACGCGGCTAAACAAAAAAATTTATTATTATTTAATTTTTATAATATAGATTTAATATATTTTTTTAACAGATTTAAAATAATTTTAAAAAATAAATTAAAATTCTTTACGAATTTAAAATGAATAAAAATAAAAATAAATATTTATAAATATTCACAATAAATATATGTAATTACATCAATTTTTTAATTTTTTAATTTTAAAGATATTATTTTAATATTAATATTAAAAAAATATTAAAATGATATAATTTTAATATTATAATATAAATTTTTTATGCACAAAATACGAAGTAGACAGTTAATTATAATTAATTTTTTTTAATTAAATTTATATATTTAATATTTTTTTATTAAAAATTAATTATTAATTAATTAATTATTATTTAAAATAAAATAAAAAATAAAATAACATTTATTATCTGTATGTAAATGGATATCGTCCAAACTCGATCAGCCTGCCATCCCTAACCACGAGCGCATATTCTCCTCCTTTTGTGATCTCATCCTTATCACACTTCCGAAAACTGTCAGTACAAAGCATTTGGTAAGCGAAGATATTTTATGTTTTTGTGTTGTATATTTATGATATAATTCTGGTGATTGCAATTGCTGCGCTTTCTCTGTTTGGCTACAATATTTATTTTTGGATATTTTAATGCTGCTATTATTTTGTGCGATAGTAGAATGAAATTTAGGGTTTGCATGAACAATTTGAAGTTTTCGATGAGTTCGAATTAGAATTTCAGTGTTTTGATTTGAAATCGTTCTGTTCTATGGTTACGAAAATTGCAATTGAGATCATTTCTAGATAGTGTTTTGTAAATGAGACGCAGTTAATTTAATTTTAATTTCGCTGAAATTGGATAATTGTATAGGAATTGTTTTGCTGCTAATCTTATTTTCATTGATTCTGGATCGATTTGTATTAGAAACGCGTTTTTTTTGTTTGAAATACTGGATACAGATAGTTCTTGGCGGAGAGTGCATTGTTCATGTGTTTTGTTTTGTTTATTTGTTGCGTTGATTTGTTCTGTATTTGTGATTTTTAAGTGAGGTGTTAGTGTGAGACTATGAGCTGTATAGACTAGTCAATAAACTATTTTGCTATTTTTAAATAGGATAATGACTTATTTTTTAGAACATATCTGCTGCAAATTGCTCAATATTGAAAAGGAATTTTTCTCTTATTTTTTTACTCTTCCTACATATATTTTTTAAGTGGTTGGTTAAGCAAAGTTTGAATTGTATTTAGTGTTTATCATACAACTCTGCACTTGTCAATAGAATCAAATAAATCGTTGTTTATATATTTATTATTCTTTATTTTATTTTTTTATAGAGTTGACTTTGTTTTTTCCAAACCTAATTAGTTGGTTCCTTGTTGATTAAATCTAGAAATTGTCATGGATATGTGGATTTTGTTACTTAGGCTGTTCCTTATGGTTTCGTTGATGATTTTCTTAATGAGCTGTAGATTTTATATAATTGGGGTCTCTTTCGCAAGTTGATTAATCCATGCTTAGCTGTGCTCTTAGATTAGGGCCAATAGTTTTAATTTTCCAAGGTAGGTATTACTTGGGATAGCTTCTATATGATATAATTGAGTAATAAATGTATTCTGTTAGTTTAAAATTATTTATAGGTAGTTGTTTGATCAGTGCTGTTATGTCACTTTATTTAGAGATGTCTTATATGAGTTTGATTTGAAGCTGCGTTTTTTAGATCTGCTCTTAAGCACTGTAAGTTTCTGATTTTTAACCCTTATTTCTGATGCATAGTCAATTTATTAATCTTTGTGGATTGTTTAGTGACAGTCACATATTTGTTTCAATTTTGGTTTCGTGGTCATAATACATTTAAGAAAATAAAAAAGGGAAAATTTTCATTGTAATGTTGTTTTTTTGATGTTTTAAAAGGTTGCTTTGTAGGTTACAGTAAATTTTCATAGCTGTCAAATGTCGTTATACCATCCTAATGCCATCTGGACATGTTTGTTTGTGTTTAAATGGTTTTGTTATGCATTGTATGCATTTAACATATAGTGACTGGGGTCTTACAAAAGGG
Source organism: Cedrela odorata (assembly GCA_035584115.1). Classification (NCBI taxonomy): domain Eukaryota; kingdom Viridiplantae; phylum Streptophyta; class Magnoliopsida; order Sapindales; family Meliaceae; genus Cedrela; species Cedrela odorata. The sequence goes on along the minus strand of JAXCLQ010020167.1, from coordinate 10,238 downwards.
CTCTCTATTCTAGTTCTTACATGGTCTGGCCAATTCATTAAGTTTATTACTTTTGCTTTCTTAAACTGCTGAATAGTTTATCGTTGATTTTCATAGCTGTTTTGAGTTAGGTAGAATCAACAATGGGACAAGCTTTTGGTTGTCTTCAGGTGGATCAGTCCACTGTTGCTATCAAAGAAACCTTCGGGAAGTTTGATGATGTGCTTGAACCTGGTTGTCACTGTTTGCCTTGGTGTTTGGGGAGCCAGATAGCTGGTCATCTGTCATTACGTGTACAACAGCTGGATGTCCGATGTGAAACAAAAACCAAGGTTTGTTGCATAAATTACCTCCACCTAACGGACAATTTAAGTTTGTTATATCTTTATGTTATCTCCCTATTTTGTTATGACAACTTTTTTTTTTTTTAATTTTTCTGCTTAGTTACTTGGATGTTTTGGAGGAACAAACTATTGCATTAGAAACATAAAATATAAAGATGATAGCGTACCTGGCTTTATTGTTTCGTACATAAAGAGAGAGAACTACATCCTGATTTTATAGCATTCAAGTTTGAATTCTAAGTAAAACTCATGTATTTGCCGCTGTTAGAACCCTGATATTTTTGTCTGTTGTACTATTGATCACTTGGATTGAAACATTTATTTTTCAAAGAGCACTTATAATTATATTCTGATGTCAGTTTTTCTTCAGGACAATGTGTTTGTTAATGTGGTTGCCTCCGTTCAATACCGAGCCTTGGCGGATAAGGCTTCTGATGCCTTTTATAAGCTCAGCAATACTAGATCACAGATCCAAGCCTATGTCTTTGATGGTATGTATCTGTAACGTGGTTGGAACAAACTCTTTACTTTGTGTATTGTATAAATGAGAATCCATCTTTGTTGGCTTAGTTGTGTCTTGAATTATAGTTCAGATTCTTGTGTTTGTTTGTAATAGCTGCAGTTTCCTCCACAGTTCCAACACAAGTTTTTTTTATACTTATTCTCAAACATTATGCTGTTTTGCAAAGTGCATTCTGAATAATTGGATTGTTGCAGTTTTGGATAAAAGAGGTTTATGCTCAGGAAATTTAAAATTTTTCTAGTTTTTTAGGTAGGCTTAGAACATAGTTGTTCGAATATTTTCATAGTTATTCTGTATTTCATAACATGTTGCCCTGGACTTAAAGCTCGAATTTTAGAATTTAAATTGCTTGTCCATGTAGGACCGTTGATCCTTTGATTTCATTAGACTTGTGTTCTGATGTAATGATTGGGAGGGTAAGAAGATTTGATACAAACTTTTCTCTTATAACTTCACTAACCTTGGAGAAGATTCTATTCTGTGTTTTTTATATCAGAGTTTGCAGGCGGTACTAACAGGTCTATGTTTCTGGTTTAGTTATTAGAGCAAGTGTTCCAAAGCTGGACCTGGATGCAACCTTTGAACAGAAGAATGACATAGCAAAAGCTGTGGAAGAGGAACTCGAAAAGGTATTTTCTAGTATTCTTTTTATGGTTAAGGATTTAACTAGTTGCACAAAACTCAAAAAATGATTGTTTTTAATTTGGTATGTATTTGTAGGCCATGTCACATTATGGTTATGAGATAGTTCAGACTCTCATTGTGGATATTGAACCAGATGAACATGTGAAGAGAGCAATGAATGAGATCAATGCTGGTATGATTTTTTTTTTTTTTTAATTTTTTTTTTACGGGAATGGTGTACCAGTTCTCAGTTATTAGTCCTCTACTCCATGAAGACAATATGATTGACTGGTAATGTTGCCTTTTATTTTTCCCATTGTTGACTAGTGGACCATCTTAGGTAATCAAAGAATGATATGCCATGGTTGCCTGGTGGGCCATTTTAGTTAATCTACAAATGATATGTCATAGTTGACTGGTAGGCCATTATTGGCAATATAAGAATTATTCAAGTGGATTTTCCTCACAAGTAGGTTTAACTTTTCTGATTCTAGTTCTTGACACCATAGCCATATTAGACATGTCTGAAAGATGGTACCTGGTTTTGAAGCAGCCCTCTCTACCTAAGTGATGCCACCCAATATTGTTTAGTGTTGCTTGACCTGATAGGATAAAATGGCCTGGCTAGCTCTTTAGTTTATTGTAAGAAGTTTGAAAGACAAAATTATCTGTTTCTGGTTTTGTTTCTTTTTACCTGTTTACCTTTACCACAACCCATTCTACCCTAGTACCTCCAATCTTGCTCAGTGTGGGATTTGATCCCAGGGCCATTTATGCTACTACAAGAGGTGATGTTCAAATCATTATGTTTTAACAATAATTTGTGCAAAATGTTTGAATTATTGTTTTCTAACTATAATATGGTTACGATTTTTGACATATTTCTTTAACTGTTATAACAGCTGCCAGATTGAGGGTGGCTGCAAATGAAAAGGCCGAAGCAGAGAAAATATTGCAGATCAAGCGTGCTGAGGGAGAAGCAGAATCAAAGTATTTGTCAGGCCTTGGGATTGCACGGCAGCGCCAGGCCATTGTTGATGGGCTGAGAGATAGTGTGCTCGCCTTCTCCGAGAATGTACCTGGGACATCATCTAAGGATGTTATGGACATGGTTCTGGTCACTCAATATTTCGATACCATGAAGGAAATTGGTGCTTCCTCAAAATCTAATTCTGTCTTCATCCCACATGGGCCAGGTGCTGTCAGAGACGTTGCGTCACAGATCAGGGAGGGTCTTCTTCAGGCCAATTCTACTACTATGTAGGAAGTTGGCATCACTGCAAAGTCTAACTCCGTTTTCATTCCATGTGGAGTGGGTGGTGTTAGATTCATTGTTAAATATTCCAGTTTGAATATATTTGTTTTTAGGTTTGATAGTTGGTGAAGAAGTTGTGTGTAATTGTCCAAGGCTGCTCTGTTACTTTCTAGCATAATACTGGAAAGGATTTCGCTGTCGGGCAAGTGATGAATGGTAGATCATGTTGATATACTTAATGTGTGCAGTTGTTAATTTGGTTATGTATGGTGTTATCAGATGTTAAGATAACGTAAGTGTGGCATGTAGTTGGTGAATTTTGTGGCAGTTTCGACTTCCGCTTATGTATTTATTATTTACTTTTGAACGACTGGCCAAGGAAAACTGTATGAATAATGCTTATGTCGATGGATGATTGACACCATGCATAGCTGTTGCATGACACATGCCAGATGATTACGTTTAACCAGTTTAAACCCGGTTTGTTTACTTTCAGGCAGCTTGTAAAAAATTTGCCGACTACTAAGCTGGTAATGTAACACGTTGTTTTAACAGGAAAGCTATTAACAAGTCGTTCGTGCATTCCTGGGCAAATAGCAAGTGACAGAACCGAACTTGAAATTGGTGAAACGGTTCACTCTTTATAGACCTGACGTAGTGAGGAAGAAAATGCAAATAATTTTTGAACTTGAAAGACTGAAAATTTGTACTGCTTTCAATTTTTTTGAGTTTATATTATGAACCAAGATGCACTGGTTTTGGCAAAAAGTAAACGAAAGACGAGACAGAAAAAAGCAAAGAAACTACAAGAAGATTAAAAAAAAATGCATCCACCATGGAGTCTGAATAAAACTTCTACATTGAAAAATATATTGCTCAAAACCAGTACACCCGGCCTCCATTGAGGATTGAGGGTTGGATGGGACGGAAAACCTAAAGAAGAAATTGACAATGTTGGTTTGAGACACCAGCCAGAAATTATTTTTACAATGCACATCCACATCGACATGGACCACATCTGTGAAAACTAATGACACCTTGTGCTGAGATCAAAAGTTTTGACAAGAGATATTTGACGAGATTCTAACTATCACATTATTGCTCCCCACTTCTCAAAAGCAAAGTTTGTCCTGCCCCTCACACCAAGAATATTTGCTTAGTCTATGGTTTGAGTACCAAGGCAAGTCCGACTTTAGCGCTCTTTTCAATTGCCCTGGTGTCCACCTCTCCCGAAATAGTAAAGAGAGATTTTGGACGCCACTCGTGCTGGATGAGAGCACTTGCCTTGCCATAGTTGTTCACACGGGCCTTCAATGTGGTCAGAGGATCAAGTGCATGCTGAGTCCCAATTGTAAGAGTGTTTTCATTGTTTGAAAAGCTATGGGCCAGCTCCGCACCAACAGCTGTATTGGTCAGTAGGCTTACAACGTGGTAGTAAGAAGCATTAAGGGTGTCACCTTTGTCATTCCTGCACTCACAAGTCAAATAAAAACCACCTCATGAAAACAGAGAAGAATATCACACCATAACTTATTCATCCTATCACTATCACTCCACTAATACTTAATATGTATCGAATCCATAGTCCGATTTGAAATAAATGGCAGACATCTTCATAAACTTTTGACACTTTTGAAATAATAATTTAACTCTTATCAGTTAGTATAACAATTTAAAGCAATTGATTTCCAGGACGAATCCCCATCTGCAGATGATTAATGGGTGCATTTGACAATATGATTTAGGAAAAAGATATTGCTTCATGAAGAACAAACTACTCACAATGTCAAGGAAGCAATGAGGTCAGTATGGGTATAACTCAACCCTGCATTGCATTTGGTGAAGTTCCCAGTGGCAGTGTCAAATGAGAGATCAGTCCCAAGAGAGACGCAATTGTTTCCAATCACACCAGAGAAGTTAACAAGGGGATTCGCAGTCAATCCAATGCTAGTGCTTATGCCAGCATACTCATGCTGATATTGGAGTTCCACCTGTCATCACAATCACCACAATGTAGATCATAAACCAGTAATAAACGACGACGTCCCCACAGATGGAGCAAATAAGCTTACATGAATAAAGTACCACATGCACTTCCACATCAGTCTAATTGACGAGGAAAACAGGTGAGGAAATTTCTTACCTTGCCAGATCTCTGATCAGGAACTTTAAAGCTAAAGATTGTCTTCAGTCCGGGTGCAGGTTCATCAACAGTGATGGTTGTAAAAAGCTACACATCAATATAACCAACCATGTATCACATGATTAGAAGTGAATACCCAATGCATGTTGAAAAGAAATCAAATCCACCCACAAGGGAGCCACACTTCAAAATAAACTTATTACAGCTATCAATCTCAAGAAAAATTGGTCATGAGTAACACAACAAACGTGCAATTTCATTACTCAACACAAGGAGGCTCTAAACCACATTCAAAATCAAACCGGAAATGAAACAGGACATAATCATTTTCAGTGTTATTATGGCAGGTTCATGACAGTATAGTCGAAACCAGGTTTGTAGAGGCCAAAGACTAAATTTACAACTAACACAAATCAAATCCAAACGAGCAAAGAAATTTTCAGACATTAGACATCGTACAATAAATTGCTCCAATTTTAGCCAATAAGTTCCAGTTAAGATGCCTAAACAGTCAATAGAGCATGAAGCCGTAGACACAAGAACCAAATTGAAAACCTAGCACCTTCGAAATTACATTGCTGCACAATTCACTATCAAGCAGTTATAACAAGCCACAAATCAGCAGTTATTATAAAACAAAAAAGCAAACAAGACTTACATTAGAGTGAGTGTCAACTTTAACATCAGTTGTGATGTTCTTGTTCTTCAACTGACTGCTCACATCAGCCAAAAACAGCTCACCTTTCTTAATAACGCTTGGAGTTATGGCCTGCAATGCATTGCAGGCATTTATTAGGTTTAACAGGATTATTTTAACTGTAAATATACGTATTAGATTTTCCAAAATTCTACAATCGACAGAAGTACTAATATGAACAAAACTAACAAAAAATTTCTTTCGCTTTCATTTTCTCGGGAACCAAACAAAATAAAAACGTTGAAAATGATAATCATAATTAAAAAATAAAAATAAAAAACTCACAACTCCAGTTGAGGTGTAAGTAGTGACAGTGAACTTGTGGTCGCTCTGGTAATCCTTGTATAGAAGATCTAAGAAACAGAAGAACAACAAGAAAATAAAAATTAAAAATAATTTTATACTTCTTAAAAAAAAAAAATAGGACTAATTAAACGGAAAATAAATTATTTACTTATTTATAAGGAGTTACCTCGGGCTTTCTTGCCGATATCTGTGTAGAGACCGGGACCTTTCACCATGATTTTCCCGAGAAAATGGAAAAGAAACCAGGAGGAAAATAGGTATAGTTTGGATTTTTAGTGGCTTCTTTGAAAGAAAGAGAGGGAGGAAATTAATAAATATTGAAATGAAAACCCTAGTACGGTCGATCGGTTGTCCGTCAGTAGGAGTTATTTGGACCGTTGGATCACGCATGGGGTAGCGATTAAGTTATTTGGGCCGTTGATATATAATAAAGAGAGTACTAGGTGGTTGTGCCCGCGAGAACCGGGACAAAGGGTATTTTGGCATATTCGTCTATTCGGTTCTTTTCTGATGACGTGTTGTTTCTCTAGTCAAAAGTGGCAACAACTTGTGCCTACACCACATTCCTCAATAAAATCAAAATAATAATAATAAATAAATAAAAATATAATATAATATAATATTTTAAAATGTTTTTTTGTTTTATAAAATTTAAAGAATTAACAAGAAAACTATGAGCATTTTTATGTTTAGGAAGTAAGAATTAAAAATATAATTATTTTCTTTTTATATTTATTATTTTAAATTTTACATTCAAATTTTAAAATTTAAATATTATATATTTTAAATTTTAATATTATTTCATGAAACTCATATTTAAATTTAAGTACATTTGTAGTTTGTAATTGTGTGACCAATTGATATCTCCTAGTACCAAAAAAAGTCTAAAGACCATTAGCATAACATTATGTCCGTAGTAGTTCATTGTTATCATTTACCACCGCGATATTGATGTTTCTTAAGTTGAGAAAACAATATATATATTTTTTTATTGTTGTATAAATAACGTGACACAATTAATATTACAAACTTTATAAAAAATAAAATAGTTAAACTATATAAAAATGCAAGTTGATCAATGTTGACTCTTGGTATTTACGCAAAGCTAAAGATGCCGCCGTCCAACCTGCCGCTGCACCTTGCGTATTTTAGTTTCGCCTGGAGAATAATAATCCGAATTATTATATCTTATTAAATAAAAAGAAATTTAAATATAATTTATTTATTAATAATGTCAAAAATATCAAATATAAATAAAATTTATTTATTAAATAAATAATTCAAATATAATTCATTTAAACATAATTAATAAACGAATTATAAATAAATTATAAATTAATTGAGACGATTATTTTATTTGTTTATAATATAAATTTATTTATTTATTTAAAATAAAATGATCTTAAGTAAATTAAGACGATCTTTTTATTTATTTATAACGCGAATTAGTTTACTATTCATTTATAATTTGTGTTTTAAGCGAATTTGATAGTTTAAATATGAATACGATGCGATTATTAAATTAGTGACATGAATACAATTTACTTATTATTTATGTTAAATTTTTTAAATTTAAATTTATTTATTTATTTTAAATTTATGTCGAATAATTTTATACTGTTTACCTCTCAATAAACGGCCGTTAACCAGATTCGATGGAGTAAGGAGAATTTCGTCATTTTGCATTCATCCTGTCGCATTCTTATTCGTTAGAACAAACTAGAATAAAAGAGACCTTTTGTCTCATAATTTAGGTCCCGAAATAAATTCACCCAAGATTAGGGGGCTGAATGAAAATTTTCATAGTTATTATTATTATTGTGGGAAAGGTAAAAAAGGCATGCACACGATTTCAAAAAATAATAATGATCAAGTACCTACTTTTTGTAATATTGTTCTACGCTTCATTTCTCTTCTCTTGATCGTCTCTCTGTTCATCCACCTCCATGCTCGGTTCATTATACCGATCAAATCGATTAGAGCCATGTCCACCGTTACAATTGAGCCGCTCCTCCACAGCTACCGGAGAAAGAGTTTTAATTACCGTCACAGAACGAATATATTGTTTAAGCCAAACTTTTTGAATTACTCTTTCAAGTCGGTATCCAATGCAGGGAGGTTATGCGCGTTCAAGAAGCTTCATGCAATCAAAGCGAGTAGCTCCACTACTACGGATACTGCTCTCGTTGAAACTTTTGAATCCGGTGACGTGTTTTTCAATGAGAGTTTTCCACTCAAGCGAACTCAAGCGGTTTGTAATCCGGTTGTTCGTATTTATGTTTCTACGTAAATGTGTTTGTTTGTAATTTTATATATATATATATATATATATATTGGTTTCTGATTTGGTAGGTGGAGGGAAAGATTTTTGTAAGGTTAGAGAAGGGAAAATATGCAAAGAATTGGCAGCTAAGTGTGGGATGTGATATTCCTGGAAAATGGATTCTTCATTGGGGAGTTTCTCATATTGATGATAGTGGCAGGTTAGATTGTAATTTCATTTTCGTTAATTTTTAAAATTTCTTAGATTTGATTTATTAATATGTTGTTTTTCATTTTTTTTTCTTTTGGCAGGGAATGGGATCAACCTCCAAAGAATATGAGACCTCCTGGTTCTGTTCCCATCAAGGTATCGATTCACCTTTAGTGTTTTTTTTTTTTAAGTGCATTTCTGGGAAAGATTATAACGCTTTATTTATTTATTTATTTTCTTTGTAATTTTTTTTGGTTTTAGGACTATGCAATTGAGACACCATTGAAGAAATTATCGGAAGGACACATGTTTCAGCAAGTGAAGATTTATTTTGATACCAAAAGTGAAATTGCAGCTATAAATTTTGTTTTGAAGGTTCTGTTTAGAAGTTAGGCATGGATTTCTTTGTTTTAGACTTGATTATTGCCAGTATTTAAAGATATATTTGGCTGATCATATGTTTTTTTTTTCTTGGGGATCTTGCTGCAGGATGAAGAAACTGGGGCTTGGTATCAGCATAGAGGGAGAGATTTTAAGGTGCCTCTTGTGGACTACCTTCAAGACGATGGCAATGTGATTGGTACAAAAAGTGCCTTTGGTTTATGGCAAGGTTGTAAAAAGCACTGTATATGTTTTCGTTTAAATATTTTTATGTTTGATGCTATGGATCTGTTCCCTTCATTAATTACTTTCAATGTCAACTACCAGTGTTTTTAACCAAGGTTTGGTGTGATCCAATACAAGAATAAACCACCTAATAATGTTATCTGTTTGAGTCCAATATTTCATTTTAATCATGACGATGTATCAAAGAGTGGTAAATTCTCGCTAAGATTTATTTACTGTAAGATAAATGTGTATAATCTGTATTTTTGTTAGACATCTTTCTTTTGGGATATTGGCAGTTGTCTTTATAGTCTACTTGCTGGCTAAGCTATAAAGCAAATTCATGCTTACCAATTCTATTTTTCCCTATTGTTTTTGCCTCGTCTCCCTTTTCTGTTCAAGTGATATACTGACAGATTTTGTTGCTTACACTTGTGTCTAGGAGCTCTAGGACAGCTATCTAACATGATTTTCAAAGCAGAAGCATCACTGTCTCAAGTTCAAGATAGCAGCAGTGAATCTAGAGAGCTTAAACAAGAAAATAGGTTCCTAGAAGGGTTCTATGAAGAACTCCCTATTGCAAAGAAAGTTATTATTGATAACTCAGTGAGTGTTTCTGTGCGGAAGTGTCCTGAGACAGCTAAGAGCATTCTGTATTTGGAAACTGATCTACCTGGAGATGTTGTTGTTCACTGGGGGGTTTGCAGAGATGACTCCAAAAATTGGGAAATTCCATCTGCCCCATATCCACCAGAAACAATTGAATTCAAGAATAAGGCTTTGCGAACTCTATTACAGGTTAGAACTATATTATATTCTCTTGCTATGAATTTTTGATAATGTTCTTAAAGTTCTTATTGGATGTGCTCTGTTGCAATTTGCTAAGATAATTTATTTTAGATATCAAAAAAATAGTGTTAAACTGCTATCCTGATTCATTACTTCTTCTATTCTCTTTATTTTTATAGAATATATGATTGTGAAAAATCATTTTTTTAGTCTATACAGTTGAATTATGTTTTATAACTGTAAAATATTTCAAATTTTTCCAAAGACTCTAAAATAGCTATTAGATATTTATTCAAGGACTGGGATTTATTAACTGAAGAGTGTTGACTTATGTTGTCTATGTCACGGATCGATAATATTCCTTAAAGTGATGGCAAATTATTGCTTTCAAAAAATATGTGACATAGACTCTGTTTTATATGGCCTCTAATCTTTAAATAAATGGATGTGTTTATCTTTGTGTGGAATATGCGTAATGATTTCGCCTGTCAAATTGGAA
>JAXCLQ010020157.1:0-32955 GCA_035584115.1 Cedrela odorata | reverse complement strand
GGAACCAACACCATCAACGTCGACTTGTGTAGACTGCAAAGGAAGCAAGGTGGTTGCTGACTTGAGCTGCTGAAACATAGGTTCATTTTTCTCCCTGTTTTTGTTTGATAAAACAGAAATGAAAAATTGCACACTGAACACACATGCATGCACATATCGGTCTAGGGAGCCTATACCGCAAATTGAAGTGTTCATCTAGGCTCCCCAGCAGCGGTTGTGCGCCTGAAAATCCATTTCATGCATCGCACTTCAGCTGAACTGCAAAACAGAGCATGCTTGAGTTTGTGTTCTGTTCAATTATCTCTTAAGCATAACAAAAAAGGAGATAAATGACAAAATTTGACATTAAAGTAAATCAAAACTTAAAAAGGTATTTTTATAGACCTTAAGGGGAAATTGGATACTTTAAATTAATTAAAATCATTGAAATACACTTTGTTTTGTTATCATAAAAAAAAAGGGAGAAATTAATGATATCATGCTAGTAGTTTGCAATATGAAATTGATGATATCATGATATGACCTAAGTTATTGAAATGTCAATTTAATTTATGGATAATGAAATAGATTTAGGCATTGTAAGAGTCAAGAAAATTGTATATGAATGTACTTGTGATTAAACTAAACAATTTCCTGTGAGAAGTATGATTGAAGTTTATCAGAATCAATACTTGGAGCCAAAGGATCAACCCTTTCGCTAAACGAATCGATACCTAAGCTAACCACATCAATATACCTGAAGAAAGTTGATACTTGGAAGAAAAGGGATCGATATCATTTAAGTCAGTAGCCAATCGAATCGATACTTAAAAGATATAGATTAATACAAGTAGAGAAGATCGATACCCAGAGCAAAAGAGATCGATACTTCAGATTCCAAAAAGTTCAAAAATATTTACAAAGTGAACCAGATCGATACCTAATTTGAAAATATTGATACTTTGCCAACCGAAGAGTTCAAAAACAATTACAAGGCAAACTAGATCTATAACTGATTTAAAGAGATCGATACTTCGCCAACCTTAGAGTTCTAAAATAATTACAAGACGAACTAGATCAGTACATGTGTCAAATATATCGATACGAAATAAGTCAGAGACTTCTAAAATATTTACAAACTTGATCGGATTGATACATGAAGGAGAAAAAAATCTATATTCGGGATCCAAGACAAGCTCATATTCAAATTTTGCTTAAATGGAACGATACAATTGCTAGAATGGATCGTTACTTCCAAATGTTTTAAAGCTTAACGATAACTTCTACAACATTTATGGCGAACATTTAATCCACCTAATCAAGCCATTGGACACAAAAGTCTTCACAAGAAGAATAAATATAAATAGAAGAATAACATACTACATTCTTGTGAATTATTGATTATTCATCTGCAATTCTTAACGTGAACATTTTTCTCTCTCTACTGTGATTGTTCTTCATTATTTCTTGTGAGGAAAAATTATTTATACGAGCTTATTGATATATCAGCTCTATTGTAAGAGTTCTAAAACATAATTACATTTCTAAATTGAGTAGGTTTATCTTCACCCAGAATAAACGAAGATTGTATTGAGTTTTTCTTCACCAGAAAAAAGAAGTTGTACGGTTGCGCTTCAACTTAGAAGGAGTTGTATTGAGTTTCTCTTGACCTATAGAAATAAGGAGAAAGTCAAACTTCGGTGATAAGCTAAAATCGAGAGAATAGACTTAGGCATATATTGCCGAACCACTATAAATCTAGTGCTTGCTATTTCTCTCTTTACTCTTTTACTTATTACACTGCATTGCATTTATATTAAGCTTAAAATTTTAAAAAAACCTAATTCAATCCCCGTTGTAGGTATAGCCAACCGAGACAATAGTATCTAATGGTAATCTACACATAGTAGAGAATTAAGGTTTTAAGATTTTTTTAAACCTTAATTATATTGAATGTCTTTTCTTGAATGTTAATTTTTGAAAAGAGACAAATTAGGATTTTTATTCTTTAAGAATTTTTAGCCAAACAAAAATTTTCTATTAACTCTTTAAGAAAATTATCTCTTATTCTTCTCATTCACATGTATGTATATGTATACATATATGTATATATATATATACATGTGTATGCATATACATGTCTATATATATATATTTGTTCAATGGGATTTATATATAGGTTTCATATTTTAACTTTTCAAATCTTAATTCAAGTAGAAAATTCATTTATTAGATTTCTAATCTTATTAGTAATCTCTTTTTAAATTAAATACTATTTAATTAATCTAATTAATTAAATAATATTATTCTAATCAAATTAGAAAATCTAAAATTAAATAGTTATAATTAAATAAAAATACTTTGAATAATTATAATTTAACCCCAATAATTTTTAAAACTATTAAATAAACCCTTAAAAATTATAAATATAATAATTAAGTTATTAATAATTTATCTACATAATTTAACCATAATTTGTCAATACCTTTAGTGTGTGACTCATTAGATTTTTTTCTTATGTTAGCAATGAAGATTAGTTATAGGTTTCTTAAGTCTAAATAAATTAATCTAATTAATATATATTCAATTAACTACTTAATTAAGAAACTAATTTATATAGATTAAGAGTGGCATCTAGTAATTCATCATGACCCCAATTGAAAAAGAATACTAAATTTAGTAAAATCAATTTAGTATACTATTACTGTATGATACAATACTTTCATCTCATACATACTCCATCAAAGATTCTAGAGTATAAAAAATGTCTACTCTATTAAATTATAGTTATTAAAACTTTTGACTAAAACTGGTAATATAATTTTAGAATCTTTGAAGCTCCTTTAGAGCTCGTCATAGTCAATGGTTTTATATTATCACTTATGTCAAAATGGCATCCTTTGGAATATCAACTCTATGTTATTCATAAGGAAAATTATTTATTGATCTGTCACAACATTCGCATGCTTTTCATATTGCCCAATCATTACTCTATCCATAATCTCACTATGAACTACGGAGTTATAAAATCAAAATATATATGATCCACATATAAGGTACCGGGAAGACATAATATATGTTGATCTAATTTGGATTTATTAATGTCCTAATGTTGATAATCTTATGAGCGAAAATATTTAAGAATAACGGGATCTCACAAATTAAACTTAAGTTAATTCCTCTGATTATAATTATAAGGGCGTTATATATAAATAGTCAATATTTATTATAAACAAAACTTATAAATAAATTACTTATTTTATTGATCAATGCAATAATATACAATTACATATTTGTCCTTATTAGATCTAGGGCATATAACTAACAATCTCTCACTTGCATTATAGCTAATTTTTATGATAGTTTACACCGAACAATTCAGTGTGCCTATCATGCTTCTGCTAATACAATGACTTGGTGAAAGAATCTGCTAAGTAGTTCTCTTTCATAAGTATTTTTCTATTTTCACTTCACATCTATATTATCTCTATAATCAGGTGATATCGCTTAAGTACATATTTAAATCTTTACAGAGACCTTAGTTTCATAAATTGTGGGTTATAGGTTTATAATGTATCACAATTGGATTGTCATTGTCAAGAACTACACCAAAATTTATGATGAACTTTCTTATCTAAACTGTTTCTTTAGCTATTTCTGAAGCGGCTATGTACTCGACTTTGGTCATTGAGTTTGTTGTAATATTTTGTTTGGAATTTTTCCAGCTTATAACAACACCTAACATAGTAAACAAATATCTAAATTGTGAATTGCTATCATCTTTGTTAGATTGAAAGCTAGCATCACAATAGCCTAACACTTTAAGTTTAAAACATCCTTCATAAATTAAGAACAAATCATTAATTATTCTTAAGTACTTAAAGATTGCTTGACCGCTATCCAGTGACCCTCACTTAAATTTGTTTAATATCTACTCGTAACACTTAGAGCAAAAGACACATCGAATCTTGTACATAACATAATGGACATGATTGATCCTATGGATGAAACATATGGAATTTGTTTCATAAGCTCAACCTCTTTACAAGTTTTAGAGTACATTTCCTTAAAGGAGTAGATTTTATGCCTCTTAGGAAAGTAACTTCTTTTTGGAATCTTTCATCTCAAACATTTTAATAACTTTATCTATGTACATGGATTGTGAGAGATCGAACAACTTTTTAGATCTATCTTTATAGATCTTAATTCCCAGAATATATATTGTTTTTCCCAAATCCTTTATTAAGAATTTATTGGATAGCTATAATTTGACTGATTGAAATATTGAAATGTCATTTTCTATTATTAATTTGTCATCTACATATAATATTAGGAATATGACTATGCTCCCACTAACCTTTTCGTATACACAAGATTCATCTTCATTTTTGATAAAATCAAACTCTTTGATTGTCTTATTAAAACGAAGACTCTAACTCTGAGATGCTTACTTTAATCCATAAATGGATTGTTGTTACTTGCATACTATGTTTATATTTCCCTTAGAAATAAAATCTTTTGGTTGTATCATATATACATTCTTAGTAAGGTTTTCATTTAAGAAGGCAGTTTTGACATCCATCTGTTAAATCTCATAATCATGGCATGTTGTTATTGCAAGCATAATCCTAATAGACTTCAACATGGCAACTGGCGAAAATGTTTTATCATAATCAATTCTTTGAATTTGTTTGTAACATTTTGCCACTAACCTAGCCATGTAGGTTTAGGCTTTGCCATCTGCATCCATCTTTCTTTTAAAAACCAATTTACACCCAATAGGAATAATTTCTTCAAGTGTATCTACCAAGTTCCAAACTTGATTGGTATGCATTGAGACCATTTATGATTTCATGGCTTCAAGCTATTTGGAAGAGTCAATGTCAGATATTGCCTCTAAATAGTAAGATTATCATTTTCAACGATTAATGAATAATATTTACCTTTTATAAGAGATTTATATCTCTCTAGCTCATGGTGTACTCTACTAGACCTTCGAAGTTCTTGATCTTCTAGTTGTTCCATTGCTAATCTTTTGCACATCGAAGGTAATTCAATATTATTTTGTGATTTTGGAACTTCATCAAGTTCTAGCCTACTCCCACTATCTTATTTTAGAAAAAAAAATTTTCTCTACAAAAATAGCATTACATGAAATAAACACATTTTGTTCACTTGGATTATAGAAGTAATATCACCTTGTTTCTTTTGAATACCCCACAAATTTACATTTAATTGACCTTGCATTTAGCTTGTCAGTAGGCAATTGCTTCACATAAGTATTACAACCTCAAAACTTTCATAAAGTTAAGATTAAGTCATTTGTCATGCCATATCTCATATGGAGTCTTGTTGTAAA
The DNA here is from genome assembly GCA_035584115.1 of Cedrela odorata. Lineage (NCBI taxonomy): Eukaryota > Viridiplantae > Streptophyta > Magnoliopsida > Sapindales > Meliaceae > Cedrela > Cedrela odorata. Next base: position 27,617 of record JAXCLQ010020157.1, on the reverse strand, counting down.
CCTCGTTCTTCGTACATAAGGGGTAAGATGGTCATTTCATAATATTTATTATCCCATATGCATTGTACAAGATTAATTGGCATATTAATGAAGCTTAGGTGAACTTAAATTTAAGTTTAATAACAAGAATACAATGAAATCAAAAATATAATTTGAAATTTTTCATAAGTCGGGTTTTCGCATATTGCTCTATGCTGAAGTATTAGGCGATCTCGCTAACCGATTAATGAATGGGCTTACGGGGCAACGCACTTGAGAGAGATTGGAGGCGGAGCCCTTAAAAAGTAAAAAGAATTGGTAATAGGGAATGCAGAGAAAAAAGTTGAAATCTATTTTAAGCATAAAGAGATCGATACTTGAAATGAAAATATCGATACATTGTCCAAATATATTGATACATTAAGAATGCATGTCGATATTCACTAAACTAATTGATACCTACGAAGAGAGGATTAATACTTTGCAAGACAAAAACTTGGGAATAAATTACAAGTCGAATAGATTGATACTTATGGAGAAAGTATTGATATATTTTAAAACAGAAAGTTCGAAAATAATTACAAGATAGACCAGATCTATATCTTCATTAAAGGTATCAATACATGTCGAGACAGAGAGTTGAAAATTAATTACATGTTGAACCAAATTGATACATTGAAAAAAAAAGGATCGATATAAAAATGCTAATGTATTGATACTCGAGATTGAATAAATTTTCATAATCGAATTTTTAAGGAACGGAGATCGATACCTAGACCAAAGGTATCGATACCCATCCCAAAAGTATCGATACCTATTTTAAAAGTATCGATACTTTTGTAAATTTGGTCAAGATTCGACGGCCAAATTGGTAATTTCACTCACGTTTATAAATATCCACAAGGGGAAAAACTATTCCAGTGTCTTCTTTATTCAACCATTTATCTCTCTCTAAAACTCATTTCTCTTTCAAATTTTCATGGCGATTAATAGATCTTAGTAAAATCTTATGGGTTTCTCACCCAAATTTGGTTATTAAGTGATTAAACTATCTCACCTCAATAATGTGATACCGGATTTAACTTGAAACAACAAGGAGAGGTAGTGAATGAGCTAGTGTTTAGAATTAAATTGGAGTGTTTAGAATTAAATTGGGGTGTTCGCGTTTAAACAATAATATAAGGTTTCTAAGAACATCTACAGGCTACAGGTAAGCTTATAAACCCATTCTAAGTTCAATTTGATAGATTTGAACATGTTTAAATTCTAGGGTTCATTGTTCACCCGAGAATTTCTATTTAATTACACGTAGAAAATGTGGTTATGAGTTAATTAGCGATCTTATGAAGTATATAATATTAAATGAGCGATAAAATAACACTTGAAATGTGTATAACTATGTTAAATAGAAATGCGAAAATTTAGATAACTATAGCTATGGGATTCTGTTGTTGGGAATAGGCTAAATGGCCCTCGTTAAAAAGTCTTGTAAAGTTACATATGCCAAACTAAGGAAATTGAGATATAATGACAATGAACATTGCATATAAAACATAAATGATAATTGATTAGAATATCGAAGCTTATAATGTTATATATGTGTAATATAGGCGCTGAGCACTCAGAAGAGAGACATGTTAAACGCGAGGAGTAATATTGGGAGTAGATACCTTCCTTTTTACAATGAGTGGAACTATTTTACTCATTTTCATGCTTTTAAAATATTTTATGAAACTTATTGTTTTATGAAATATTTTAATAGAGTTATTATTGTTGATTTGAAATGCACATGATGGCCTGTTTATTAATTTGAAATGTGAATGGTCAGGAGGCCAGATTTGATATTGAAAATGCATGGCTTGCAATGATATTGAAAATAAAATGATTATAAATGTTTATGTAAATGAATTTGATTGTGGCTTTGTATTGGTGATATGGCCAGAGAGCCAGGTTGGTATATGACTGTAGCTATAAGGTAGTATCTTAGGGTGGACCTATGAGAGGCTGCCTAGGTGAGTGAGTCGTAAGTAGGACAATTATATGGGTGAATATGATGAGATGAAGTTGCTCACTTTGGGATTGACGAGGACATCATGAGTATCACCACATGATTACTCGAGGCTAACATCAATGGTGGGCCAGTTTTAGAAATTGAGCATATATTTTTATACTTAAAGAACTGTTTTAATGAATGAGCATCGTTTTTTATGTATAAAGCCCACTAACGGTCTTGGGGTTACCATGGCCAAGGTAATTACTGGGAAGAGGAGCCAGTCTAGTGATTTTGTATAATATGCCTTGTTTTATCAACGTAAAATTGTTTAATGTGCATTAATAACTGTTTTATTAAATTGTATTTTTATCCACTCATGGAATATATCCCCATATACTCACCACCCTCCCCCCCCCCCCCCCCCCCCCCCCCCCCCCCCCCCCCCCCCCCCCTCACCTCCTAGTTTTTAGGAGATCGAGATTAAGAAGTGTAGTGTGTAAGTGGTGGTGATCAATAAAAGGTTTAACGCCCTCAAGTACAGTAGATATTCTCGACTCACAGACTTAGACAGATTAGTTCACTGGGTATCTTTTATAAAGCTGTTTATGTTTATAACTATGAACATAATTGATGTAATTTAATAAATATTTTACATGTATCATTAATTTTTAATATATGTTTATTGTGAAATGATTTCAAAACTGTTTCAGAGAGACATACTTATGTGAATGTGTTTATGAACTGTTTTGGAAATTACTTTGAGATGCATGTAAACATATAGGCGGGGACAGGTACTCAAATAGCCATACAGGCCTGAGGGACATGTTTAGGGATTAAGAATGTGTCTCAAAGGTCGTAGTAGTTATCATGTGTAGACCCCATGGGCGGGGGCGTGGCACTTGCTAATTAATTTTGATGGAACACTATTTAAAAAGTAAGTAATTTGTTTTGATGCTAGTCCCCAAAATAAAATTGAAAGATCTGTGTCGGATATCATTGATAGTACCATGTCTAACAATGTTCAATTTCTCCTTTAAGAAATATCATTATATTATGGTATCCCTAGAGGAGTTCATTGTGAAATGATATCGTGTTCTTTAAAATAATCTTGAATTTTTCAAATGATTCAAACTTATACTTCATCACGTATACATAACCAAAATGTGAATGATCATTAGTAAATGTTATAAAGTAAAATAACCACCCTTTGCTTGAATTGACATAGGGCCATATACATTAGTATGTACTAGCTCTAGTAATTCAGTTACACGTAGTCCCTTTCTAATAAAGGGTAATTTTGTTATTTTATCAATTAAACAAGATTTACAAGTTGTATATGATTCATAATCAAAGGAGTTCAAGTAACCCTCTTTATACAATTTTGTAAATTTTGTTTCATTTATATAACCAAGTGTATAATGCTCAAGGTACAATTCTTTTAAACTATATTGTTTGTTTATATTGAGGATAATATTATTTAATTTCAAAATATATAATCTATTGGTTAAATATTCAATACCATAATAAATATTATTATATGAAAATGAACAACTATTGTTCTTTATTATAAAATTAAATTTTTTCTTGTCCAAATAAGAAATAGAAATAATATTTCTACTAAGTAATGGAAAATAAAAATAATTTTCTAATTCTAAAACTAATCTACTTGGTAATGATAAAAAATAAGTTTCAACGACTATAGTAGTAACCATTACTTCATTTTCCACTCGTAGGTCTATTTTATCTCTATGAAGTTTTCTATTCTCGTTAAGGCCTTCATATTATTATATATGTAAGAACCACAATAGGTATATAATACCCAACTAAAAGATTTTGCTATCATTAATATCAACCTCAATTACAAATATACCTAAGGTAAAAGCAACTCATTACTTTTTCTTCTTTAAGCCCTCAAGGTATTTTGCACAATTTCTCTTCCAATGTCTTTCTTACCATCAAAGAAACACACGCCTTTGTCTTTCTTTTTGGTTACACCACCATTGGACTTATGAGTGTTGGCTTTTTGGGCCTTATCTTCAAACTTTTCTTAGAGTTTTTCTTAAACTATTTGTAACAACTCATATGCATCACAAAACTCTTTCATAGTTTAAAACCTTTCTTAGTAAGCCTTAATATATTAAGCAATTATGAGAATAAGACTCTGACAGTGATTGTAATACAAAATCAGTATATAAGTGAGTTTTAGAAATCTCATATCTTTCAATGCAAGCATATGTATCAAATAACTCTTTAAAATGCATTATAGCTGTGCTTGCATCCATAAACTCAAGTTTCTTTTGCAACTCTATTGACATTGAGCCCAGCATCATGCATACTGCCTGCTCATCATCATCACGATGCTTCACCCAAGCATAGTGTTTGGGAGAAAGCTTGGGGTATAAATGAAACTAAATAGGCATTAGGCCTGCTAAGTACAACATAATATCAAGGCCTTAGCCATTGGCATAAGATAGAAGGAATCTGAGGTCTATCTCAATTAATAAGATCTTGACCAAAACATAATGAAAATCTCGAGTGTGACATAACTCGAGACTTTCTAAGTTCGACGAAAGGTCTCAGACATAGACACAAAAGCTCGAGACCTCTTTTCCTAATAAAGGTCTTAGGTATAATATGGTAAAGGACTTCGGGTAAATTATCAAAACCCAAGGCCATTCTTATTAAAAAAGAAGATCTATGATGAAATATGAGAATTTGAGACCTCATATCAGCAATTACTTCTGGCAATTATGAAGTTCACGTTTTTTGAACTTTTTCTAAAATAAGAAAGGATTTGTAACTTAGTAGAATTATTGTGCAAAAAGGGTTTAAAATCCTAAAATCCTCAAAATATTAATACGTTTGAAATTATGGTTCTATAATCCTCAGAATACTAATAAGTTTGGAATTATGACTCTTATTTCCTTAGAATCCTAATGAACTTTAAAGACATAATAGCAGTATGATACAACGGCTTATAAAAGGTAAGTTAAAGGCAACCAGGTATGCAACTTTGCAATATAGAATAATCACTACCTTGAGAGAATTGAGATACTAAGTTTAAGTTTATTGCTACCATTATCTTTTCTAAAATATGTAAAAAATCAAAACCCTAACTTAAGCATTTGAGTGTTTTCGTTGGGCAGTAGGTTTTATCTCTAATATCTTCTATGATTTCAGGCAATACAACAATCAGGCAAAGTGAAGAAGATTGTTTTGGTGCATAAATTCCAAAGAGAAATTTTGCTGTATCAACACACAGTATTCCTATCTGTTACATTTTCGGCATGTTTTGGTAAGTTTCCAAGACATGCCTAAGAATAATTCTTAAGTTATGGTACCAATCCTAGTAAACTTATTAACATTAAGTATGCTTCAGAAAGATATGCTTGTTACTTATATTTTGCTTAGAAACTTATGTGAAGAATAGAGAATTTTTATTGAAATTAATATATTAATATAAACCATGAGATATTTGAACTTTTAATCTAATGATTACTCTTACTATTTTATTTAAAATTTTTCAACCCTCTTAATGATAAAATTTGTCGTGCTTTAGGGTCCCATCTTACTTAAAATAAAATGATAATGAAGGTTAATCACTTTTTTGCCATAACAACTATTTGCCTCCAAAATAAATAATCATAACGAGAGCTAACTCATCAATTATTTTGGTTAACTCAAACCATTATTCATAACATAAATATATTCGATATTAAACTTTGATTTTGACGAGGGCCAAGTAATCAAAGAATAAAAAGAAACTTAGGTTTTGACTATAATAATGGAAAACAATGATATAAACTCAAATTATTCGAAGAAATTTTAGTTTTTAATTTATTTTAAACCTTAAAATAAAGTATTTTGAATGAAATAAGGCATTAGTTAGGTTCCCAAGAGAGTGATGAGGTCACGGAGGTTCACTTAAAAAAACCAAACTCTTTAAACTTTTATTGTCTTTTTGACATAATCAATCTAGACATTTATCAATCAAATAAGTAGTTAAATCCTAAGTTTATTAAGTATTTTAATACATATTATGTATTTTAAATTCATCACAATAAAATATTTCTAATATTTTATTTTATATATTTATTCAATCTTGTTAGATATATTTATGTTTTGTATTATTTTATTATGCTTAAATATTTAATAGATTACTAATCATGTAATTCTAATCTCATTAGAATTTCAATTTTAATCTAATTAAAGTTTGAAACAATTTTCTTAAATTTTTTAGATTAAGTTATATCTTAATCTTATTAAATTTATAGATTTTTAATTCCATTAAAAATATTTATATTTTAATCTCATTAGGATACTCGTATTCCAATCTTATTAAAATTTAATTTAATTAGCAGGCATATTCTTAATCTTATTAGGAAAGTATTTCATAATTAAATTTTTTAATTTTAATAGATTTAGAATACTATTGAATGTTCTAATATATTTAGAAATCTAATTTCAAGATATTGGATACATATGGGTAACATAAATAATTAATATAATTAACTATTAACTTTATAATAAAAATAATTTATTATTATTACCAAATTATTAATAAATAATAATTTCATGCATCAATTATATATATCCATTACGTTCAATTATTCTCTAATTTGCCTCATATTTAAGCAAAATAAATAAACAATTATACATTAAAAGTATGTAAATAACATAGGCTCTAATATTACTATTAGAAATTAAACATATCTATGCAACAAAAATTTAAAATTTATTTTAATTATTCATATTAACTAAATATTTATTAATTCTCAAGTCAAGATCATATTATTAATCCTACTTTATAATATTAATATAATATAAAATGATTAAGACCTTATCTTAGATATTTACGATCAATGAGGCTAAAATAACTCTTTTTCGAATTTTCTACAGATTCGTAACTTTCAATACTGTTTAGACCTTAAAAAAGTATGAATCTAGACTTTTTTGTCAAATACAAAGTTTCAAATCTTTGAGCCTTCTGTCCAGAACCATTTGAATCATATTAATCCAATAACGAAACGAAAAGTTATGGTCTATATACAAAAATTGCTCGAGTACCTTTTTATAGACCAATCACCCAAGTGTGTAATTTTTAATGATAATCTACACAAGGTAAAAGATTACATCTCTATCACTCATAATATCTTATGACACTTCAAAATATTTCACCACATATTTGAGAATCAATTCTACTAACTTCTCTACTAAATATGCATGAGAATTTGGTATGAAGATGGCATACTTGGAGAATCGATTTATCATGACCAATATCGACTTGTAGCCATCTACTGGCTTAGGCATTCTCGATATGAAATCTATTAAAATCAACTGTCACGATCTCGCTGGTATCGGTAATGGTTGAAGAAATCTCGTTAGTCTTTTTTTCTCAGTTTTGTCTAGTTGACATTTCCAATAAAGCCATCATCCGTTCAACCCTCGGATGTCCTGCCCATTTCATATCATGTTTCTCTCGCTCAATAACTTGTATAGGTCCCCACTACTAAGAACATACAATCTTTTTCCTTGAGCATAAATTAGCCCATCTTTGGGCCAATATCTCTACACACTACCTTTTTTGATTTCATCATGCAACTGTTGGTATGCATTATCATTCTCTGCATGCTGCCTCATATGATCGATAAAATCTGATGTTGCAGTCGAAAGTGCAGCCACATAGCCTTCCATTTCCTTTCTACTCAGTGCATCTGTTACTGAGTTATGTTTTCCTACCTTATGTACCCATACGAAATCAAACTCTGTAATGAATTTTTTGCCATCTTACTTGTTTGGGAGATAACTTCTTCTAAGTTTGAAGTAAGTATTGGCTACATTATTCATCATGACTGTGAAGCATGTTCTCAGCAAGTAATGCCTCTATATAGTAAAGCAATGTACTACTGCCATCATTTCTTTCTCCTAAGTTGAGTATTTCTGTTCTGCATCTTTTAACTTTCAGCTCTCAAAAGCTATGGGATGCCCATCTTAAACTAACACACCACCAATGGCTCTGTCCGACACATCCATCCATAATTTAATGGCTTATCAAAGTCAGGTAGCTTAAGCACCGGTTCAGAAGTAACTACCCCTTTGATATCATCGAATGCTTGCTGGTATGTATCCATTCATTCCCACTTTTTCTCCTTCCGTAGTATATCAGTGAGCGCACCTACTCTTCTTGAGTAGCTCTTAATAAACTTTCTGTAGTAGTTGGCCAGTCCAAGGAATGATCTCAATTTTGGAACTCTCGTTGGTGTAGGCTAATTGAAGATTGCCTCGATCTTTCTCTCATTTATGCAAAGTTTTCCGTGGCTCACCTAATGCTTCAAGAATAACACTTCTTGCCGAGAAAACTCACTTTTTTTCTTTCTTTACATTAAGCTTGTGTTCCCTTAACTTGGTGAGCACTTGCTTTAGATGCTTAAGATGTTCTCTGAATGTCTCACTGCATATCACTATATCATCAAAATATACCACCACAAATCGATCTAGGAACTCACAGGGCACATCATTCATTAGGTTGTAGAAGGTTGCACGTGCATTAGTTAATTCGAATGGCATCATCAGGAATTCGTATGATCTATACTGTGTCACATACACTGTCTTGGATTTGATACCTTCAGCAATCCTAACTTGCTAATATCTTGATCTTAAATCCAGCTTTGTGAAGTAAGAAGCTCTTCTCAATCGATCTAACAAATCTGCCATATTTGGGATGGGGTATTTATTCTTAATCGTCATTTTGTTGAGTGCACGATAGTCGACATGCATCCGTAACAAGCCATCTTTCTTTTTCTAGAATAGCACTGGCGCCCTATATAATCCTTTGGAAGGTTAGATGTACCTTGCATCCAATAACTCATCTAATTGCTTCCACAACTCTGCTAACTCTATTAGCACCATTCTATAAGAAACCTGAGCAAATAGTCTCGCCCTTGGCTTTAACTCAATATGATGATCCACCGCACGTCTTGAGGGTAACTCTTTGGGTAATTCTGGTGTCATCATATCAGCAAATTCTTTTAGCACAACCTCATACTCATCAAGAACTTCCTCAACCTAATCTGGCTTAATTTTGACAAGCGTCGCTATGTAAGACGTCTCTCTTTGCTTTAACCATTTGTTATATTGCACAAAACTCTAGAGTGATGGTCCCGTTTTGTCATTATTCAAGAACTCACATCACACAAGTTATGATGTTTTTGTCTATAATCAGAAGACTCCTCATGTGTGGCATCACATATGTCATTGCTCCTATAAAGAACTCTAAGCCAAGAATGAGTTCAAGGTCTTCGAGTGGAAGGACAAAAAATTTTACTTTCTCCTTCTATGTTTTGATCCTTAATATGCTTATGGCTATGCCACGCTTGGCCATATTTGAAGAGTTCACAGCCCTCACCGCGCATTATGTTCCTTCAACCTTTAATCTCAATAGCTCTATCTCTCAGTTCGCAATGAAGTTGTTCGTGGCACCTGTGTCCAACATAGCTCGAACTTCCCTCCCATTAACATATGTCGTCACGTACATAAGCCCTTGGTAAGACTCATCAATCTGCAACGCATTGCACCTTTGTTGTTGTAATGGGTTTAGCTTTGACACACTTGTTTCAGCCTCACTTGGTGTCTCTTATTCGATTTTTGCATTTAATTTGGCTTGTTTTGGGCACTTTTTTACCATATGGGGTCTACTATAGATAAAACACCCTAGTTTTCATTACTTTTGTGACTTAGCTTGGCTGGTTTCCTCTTTCTCCTTTTAGCTCTCATCTTTGGAGTTTTCAGTCTTTTTCTTCTTCTTGTCTTCGCTGGCTTTCTTTTGCCTGTTTTAAGGCCCAAGCTTATAGTCAATTAGCCCATTAGTTGCTACAATTACTGCAAACAAGTCTCCAACACCTTGCCTTCGTAGTTCGGTTTGCACCCAATTTTGCAAACCTAATATAAAATTGAAGAGCTTGTCATCCTCTGACATATTATGAATATCCAGCATTAACGAATTGAATTCTTTTACATAATTTTGCACAGTTCTAGTATGCTTTAATGTCTTAAATGTTTTCTTAGCAAGTCATACTGGATTGCTTGGTAGAAATTAAGCCTTTAATTTCCTCTTCAATGCCTTTCATGTCTGAATGGGTGCTCTTTGCATCTCAAAATCCTTAATCATCTTCGTACGCCACCATAACTTAGCATCACCAGTGAGATACATGCTAGTTATGTCTACTTGATCCAATTATAGAATATGGGTTGCCTTAAAATACTGCTCAATATCTTACAAAAAGTTTTTCAACTCTTTTGCGTTTCGTGCCCTAGCAAATCCTTTTGGCTCGGCACTTTTACTTTTGAAGGACCCGACTCTGCTTGTTGAGGCGTGTTGCCTAAGCTCTCTTGATCACCAACATATAGGTCTTAAGGTCTTTTATTTTCCTCATCAAAGCACTATTCGCAGCAATAAGGTCTTCACCCATAGTGCCTATCCTCTCTTGGTAATCTTTCTCAAATTTTCATAAAACCCATTTAGATCCACCATCTCGCCTCTCAATGACACCATCTCTGAGGCCATGGCTCATATCTGATAAGCCAACGTAGGTGTATTGGGTGCAATCGCCTCAATAGCTCTTTCCAAGCAATCTAATTAGTCTTTAATGGCATCTCCCATTATTGTGTGTGTTGTTTGTCACGAGTAAGCGCGACTCTACCCCAAATCGTGTTTTTTCAACCAAACGCAACTCTAATACCAACTATCACAGGCTTTTTTTGTGTATAGCAGCCAACTCACAATGCGTCAAGTCTCCCTTGATCAGCACTCACTTTTCTACCAATTTCCTACACAAGCAAGCCAACACAAGCACAAACAACAACAACAAAGATAAAACAAAATCTTTACAAATGCCTATTGCCCTCAACCTTTTTATTATTCACTTAAAAAGGATTACAAGACAACTCACTAACTCTTGGTGAATGCTCTCCAAAATTCTATATTTTCTCTCTTTAAAATGAGTATTAGATTTCCAAATATCAATATTCTCTCTATTCTCTTGATGTTGACAATACAATGTCAAGCACTCAATTTATAAATGAAGCCAATACCCTAGCTTCCTAAAGATACTAAGATCTTTAGAATTTGCTTTCTAGTGAAACTTTATTTTCCACCCTATGCTAGCATTTTTAGAGTTCGACCAAGACTTGTCTTGCTAACAAGGTGGTGCACTTTGAATTTAACTCTTTGACACATTCCCTCTTGTAAGAATGTAAATCAAGAACCAAGTTCAGATAATACAACAATAAAACTAATTACCAATAAAATAGTTCATGCTACGAATGTAAGCATACATTATATTGGTAATGGAGCATAATCTGCAAGGATATACAAATGTGTGTAAAATTAAATACTAGAAAAAAGAGTTGGTTTACACAAACATTAGTATTGGCAATGGTGATAAAGTTGCGAATAGAGATGATAAGGATGAAACTGTTATGGCAGTATCATCAATGTTAGCTTTAAAACAATTTGAATTACGCAATCATCTGCAATAGCATTATGATTATTCATGCAAAACAAACAAAAATGAATAAACCAATTAATAGACTTCATTTGATCAATGAAAAAATAAATATACTGAGAGGAAGTTGGTTACATTATTTATAAGGTGTTTGTTTTTTTACCTACATCAAAAGCACTTGCCTCCGTGCATTTTCGTGATAAACTAGCGGAGAGCTCGTTGTACTGGTGCTCGTATCCTTCAAATACCTAACTCATCGTAGCTCAAATCTCTCACCAATGTTCTCTAACCATCTAGAAAACAAAAATGTATTTAAATATGAACAAAAATTCAATTTCAATTTCATATTTCTATTAAATGCTTCAAGCGAAGAATATGATGCAATTAGAAATGGATGGATCAAATTTGAATTATTGCATGTATTAATTAATTAATGAGAAATAGAAATTGGAGGATACCAGCAAGTGATCAAAGAGTTGGTTGATGAGAAAGGACAATGAGAATGGGAGGATCGAGGTGACAAATTTCTTTGAATTTTCTTTCTTGTTTATTTATTTCAGTTTTAGATTTGCGAATTTGTTAATAATTACATAACATTGCCACGAAAATTATGTATACCCAATAATGCCCTTGCTGATAAACTTGAATTACCGAGGTTACCCCAATTCCCTTGCTATTTATGAGACAAAGAGACAGAAGACTCGCCCTTGTTAATTTATTTTGTCACCTTCTTGTTGTCCACCTGGAGATTCTAATAGTTTCCCGGGAAGTCTTTTTTTTTTTAAAGAAAATAAAGATAAAAGCTTGTGATTTTGCTCAAATGAAGACAAAATGCTGTGCGGCATTACATTTTTTTTTATTTCATTACGGAATTTTGTATAACCGTTCATTATCAAGCGTACAGTTTTGAAGTTAAAATTTCATTAAGAATTAATTGTTCCACGAATGTTCTCAAATTAAGAAGATGCAATTTCTATTGAAACAAAAATGACGAAGCTTTTAGTTACAAGACCTCAATACTCAAAAGTCCAAACATCTTTTACTCTTTGAACTCCACAATGCTGCCACCTGATGAAGCATCATCTGAGCAGCAGGGCCTTTTAAAAACTGTTTCGAGTACAGTTGGTAGGCTAGATGAGTTAGAATCGAATCTAAATCAATTTATAGGTTCTTTAATGTCACCACTTGTAACCCATGTTATATATTCTTGCGAGTTATTTTCTGTGGTCTCGTAAGAATTTAAGCACTAGTTTGCAGAATGAAGATTATAATTACGCAATTCATGCCTTTGCTAAAAAGAAGAATCAGATGGATGTGAATATATTAGTTTCATATCTAAGTAAGGGGGTCAGGTAACGGAACTCAGAGATTTGCTGTTTTAGCCGAGACATAGGTTAAACTAGGAAGAGAATAAGAGGCATTAGTTATTTTCAAGAACTTAGAGGAAGTACATATGTGCAAAAGATAGTATTGGCGGTTATACATCATGGATAAATATGTAATTATATATTATTGCATTGATTAATAAAATTAACAATTTATTTATAAATTTTATTTATAATAAATGTTCACTATTTATAATATAAAGTTCTTATAATAATAATAAGATAAATTAAATTAAATTAAATTTATGAAATCTCATCATTCTTGAATATTTTCGATTGTAGGATAATAAATGCCAGTACATTGATAAATTTATATTATATTGACATATGTTATGTTTGTAATTTTGGAGAATAAATGTAGTTAAACTCATAAGTTATCCATTTGTCTATGAGATTTTTTTAAGTTATGATAGTATGATTGATTCTCAGACCTAAAGTCTTCATGGTACCTTATATATGGATCATTTATACTTGACATTATACCTACGTTTTCCACAATGAAATTGGGCATAAGATAATGATTAGGTAATATGAAAAACATACGAAGCTTGTGAGAGATTAATAAAGGATTCGCTGCTCTAGATAACACATAAAATTAATATCCCAAGAGGCATAAATTTAACATAAGTGATAATATAAGTTTATAGTCATGGCGAGTTTTGAAAAGAGTTTTTAAGACTTTAAAATTATATTATCAGTTTAAGTCAAAAAGTTTTGCTAACTATGCTTTAATAAAATATACATTTTTCATACTCTATAATCTTTAGTGGTACGAGACAAAATGATTGAATCATATAGTAATCGTATATAGAATAAGTTTTACTAAAATAAATATTTATTCTCAATTAAGGGTCATGATGTATTGTTAAATGTTATTTTTGGTTTATAGAAATTACTTTTTAAATTAAATTATTAATTAAAAATAAATTATTTAGATTAATTTATCTAAACTTAAAAAGTCTATAACTATTGATGATATCATGAGAGAAATTGATGATATCAAACCTTAATATGTATATGTTTTTTATAATGTCTAAGTCAAATAAAAATGTCCTAAATGTATCTTAAAATCAAGTATGAATATACTTGAAATTATTACTTAACAAATTTCGGTCCAAGTGCAGTAAAAAGCCTGCATGATCGATACTCAAAGACAAACAGATTGATATGTGAGTAAACAGATCGATACCAGATCAATACAAAGAAATGAGAATATTAATATTTGCTGAGACAGTAGCTTTAGATGAAATCATTAATGCAACCAAATCGATACATGGAGATTAGCAGATCGATATATGGTCTTCATAGAAAGTTGCAAAATAATTGCAGAGACAACCAAATCATTATATAGAAATTAGCAGATTGATATATAGTCTTCATAGAGAGTTGCAAAGTAATTATAGAAACAACCAGATTGATACTTGGAGACAAGAGATCGATACCTAGTCTTTATAGAGAATTTGAAAATAATTACGAAGCTGACCAGATCAATATCCTGCATCAACAGATCCATACACTAAAACTCAAAAATAACTGCAGTAGGAACAGATCGCTACTTGGAGAAGTGGAGATCGATACACAGGATGAAATTTATACTATTCACTTAAAGAGATCGATATATGGAGAAACGGATCGATACTTTCTCTGTTTTTAAAGCTCAACGGTAACTTCTGCAGTATTAATGACGAACAATAAATACACAAAATCAAGTTGTTGAACAAGTGTTGCTTCACACAAAGGATAAATATAAATAGAAGATACATAGTAAAGAGATGTACAATAATCACTTGCAATTAATATCAATAAGAAATCCTTGAACAGCATTGATATACGTAAACAGTAATCTTTCTCTCTCTATTATAAATCTTTCAAATCATTTGTGAGAGAAATTTTTCTTGTAAGAGCTTATTGAAATATCTACTCTAATGTGAGAGCAAAAATCAATATACATTTGTAACTTAGTATTGGGTACATCTTCACCCGTACTAAAGAAAATAACCTTAGGTTACCTTCACTCCTAGAAAAGAAGTTGTAAGGTTACCCTTCACTTCATAAGGAGTGTACTAGTTGTTTCTTGTCTCGTTAAAACTAAAAGTTAGTTAAACCTCGGAGGAAGTGATTTGCATCCAAAAGAGTGAACGTTAGTCAAGATTTGTTGAACCACTATAAAACTATGTTTGTATCTCTCTCTCTAATTACTGTTTTATTATTGCACTGCATTGCATATGTTTTTAATTGCTAAATTTTAAAAACTCAATTCATCCATCTCTTTAGTGTTGCCAACTGGGCCAACAAGTGGTATTAGAGCCTAACTCAATTAAATAGAATTTACAATCTTGAGGAGTAGAATAAAATGGCATCCAGGAGTAATCTTACATAAATAGTAGAGGGACAATCTACAAACAGACCACCATTCTTTAATGGAACAGATTATGATTACTGAAAAAAGAGGATACAAATCTTTTATCAATATTAGATTTTGAGATCTTAAATGTAATAGAAGATGGGTACCATCCACCCACAACTGAGGATGAAATCACTAGAGAGAGAAAACTAAAACCAAAAAGAAAATGGACTTCCAAAGAGAGAAATAGGTTCAACTTAAATGAAAAGGCAATGAACATTCTCTACTGCACTTTAGATAGAGCCGAATTCAATAAAATTTCAGGATGTGAAATGGCTAAATCAATTTGAGACATGTTAGAAGTTACACATGAAGGAACTAGTAGAGTTAAAGATTCTAAAATTAGTATGTTAGTTCATAATTACGAACTGTTTAAAATGAAACCATATGAGAGAATAAAAGACATATTTACTTGTTTCACTAACATTACTAATGACTTGAAAACTTTTGGTAGATCTTACTCAAATGCAGACATTGTGACGAAAATTCTAAAGAGTCTACTAAAAGTTGGGAAGCTAAAGTTATAGCAATTAGAAAAGCAAAGGACTTAAGAACTCTACCTCTCGAGGAACTTCTCGGATTACTCATGACGTACGAGCTTAAAGGTAGATGCAATGATGATGAGGATAAAGAAAAGAGCAAAAGAAACATAGCACTAAAGAGCACTAAAAAGGAAGAAAATAAAGATGAGAGTGAACAAGATTCCAATAAAGATGATTTTCTTCTTATGGCTAGAAAATTCTTCAACAAAGAATGGTCCAAGGGAAGAAACTAGAAAAGAAGAGACTATCTAAGAAATGATGGATTCAAGAAAAGCCTTGAAAAAGAAACTGAAAAAGGTAGAGAAATCATTTGCTATGAATGCAAGAAATCGAGGTATACATGACCCGAATGTCCACTAAGAAAATATAAGAAAGACAAGAACAAGAAAAAAAATAATGAAAGTGACATGGGATGACTCATCTAGCGAAGAGAGCACTTCATCATTGAAAGCTGAGCAAGCCAATTTTTGTCTCATGGGAAAACTAGAAGATGAAGTAACCTCTCTAAATCAAAACTCTTTATTTTATGATACATGTTCAAATAGTTATGATGATCTATTACATGAAGACTTGAGTACATTATATGAGGAACTTAGAAATGATTTTCAGAATTTATATGCAAAATATAAAAAAGCAAAAAAAAAGGACTTCATGGTATAAAAGAAAAATGACTCATTGAAAATAAAAGTTAAAGAACTAGAAATTAAGAATGAATTTAGCTCACCTAATGAACTTGATATGTTAAAAGATGAAAATAAAATCTTGAAAAGTGAAATAGCTTCTCTCAAAGAAATTTTGGCTAAATTTACACAAGGGAAAGAATCATTGGATAAGCTTTTAGATAGTAAAATATTAGTATTTGACAAAGCCGGACTTGGATATAAATAAGGAATCAAACAAAAGTCCTATGCAAACTACTTTGTGAAAACTAAACAACAAGTAGCATCATCCATTACTTGTCATTATTGCAATAGAAAATGTCATTATAGCAATATATGTTTACATAAGAAAAATAAGTATAATGGATCTAAAATGATATGGGTACCTAAGGGAACACAACTTAAGGAAATTATACATGCTAAAATAACCAAGACCTTTAAGGGTAGAACTAATATCTATAGACCCAGAGTCACTTGGGTACTAAAATAAACTTGTTATTTATATAGGTACCGTATGTGAAGAACAACAAGTACAAAAAAAAGTGATTCCTTGATAGCAGTTACTCTAAACACATGACGAGAAATAAAAAGCTATTTCTCTATCTAAAGAAAGAAGAAAGAAAAGATGTGATCTTTGGAGATAATAGCTGAGGCAAGGTGAATGGTATCGGTACAATTGACCTTAATTCAATCAAAATCGAAAATGCTTTATATGTTAAAGGTCTTAAATATAATTTGCTTAGTATTAGCCAATACTGTGATCATGGATATAAAATCATGTTTCTTATGAATAGTTGTGAAGTATTGGATAAGCATGAAAATAAATTATTCTATACACCTAGGATTAATGATGTATATGTCATAGAATTAGAAAAACTGAATGAAATGAATGACATGTGTTTGCAAGCTCATTATGATGATTCTTGGATGTGGCATAAAAAACTAGGACATTGTAGCATGGATCTATTGCAAAAACTTGCCAAACAAGGTCTATTGGGAGATATTCCCAATAAAAAATTTACAAAAGACAAAGTATATGGTCCTTGCCAATTAAGAAAACAAGTAAAAACATCTTTCAATTCTAAAAACTTAGTTTCCACAACTAGACCTTTAGAACTTTTACATATGGACCTCTTTAGACCAAATAGGGTAGCATTGCTAGGAGGAAAACTATATGCATACGTAGTTGTTGATGATTACTCAAGATTTACATGAGTTTTATTCTTAGGAAATAAAAGTAATACATTTGAAACCTTTAGTAAATTCTCAAGACAAATTGAAAATGAAATAGGCTTCAAAATTGTAAAAATCAGAAGTGATCAAGGTAGAGAATTCGTAAACAAAGAATTTGAAAACGTTTGCCATGAGAATGGATATTCTCACAATTTTTCTATACCTAGAACCCCACAACAAAATGGAGTTGTCAAAAGAAAGAATAAAACTCTTCAAGAGATAGGTAGAACATTGCTAAGTGAATATAACCTATCCGAATACTTTTAGGCTGAGGCCATTAATACCGTATGTCATATAACCAATAGAGTTCTAATTAGAAATATCTTGAACAAAACTCAATATGAATTAATCTTTCAAAGAAAACCTAAAATCAAATACTTCAGAGTTTTTAGAAGTAATTATTACATTCTTAATACCAAGGATAACTTAGGAAAATTTGAGCTAAAGTTTGATCTAGGAATATTTCTAAGCTATTCATTTAAAAAGAAAAACTTATAAAGTTTTCAACAAAATAACTCAAGTCGTGGAAGAAAGTGTGCACAGAACTTTGGACGAATATAATCTTGACTTAGCTAAATTAATTGCTAAAGAAAAAGATAAAGAATTAAAAGCAATTGAAAATTTGAAAAATCTAAACTTAAATGATGAGTTTTTAAAAAATCAAAGTGAAATTATATAAGAAAATCAAATGACTAAGGAACTTCCAAAGGCATGAAAATATAATTCTAGTCATACAAAAGAACTAATAATAGGAGATCGCTCACAAGGAGTTAAAATTAGGAAAAAAAACAAAAGAAATTGATGATAATCTAGATGAAGTTCAAAATCTAGCATTTATCTCTCAAATAAAACCAAAACAAGTTGAAGAAGTCTTAAGTGATGAAAATTGGTTAATAGCTATACAAGAAAAATTAAATCAATTTCAAAGAAATGAAGTTTGGACTTTAGTACCTAGAACAAATGATTATCCAACAATAGGTACCAAGTGAGTTTTTAAAAACAAACTTGATGAAAATGACAACATATCTCGAAATAAAGCTAAATTAGTAGCTCAAGGATATAGTTAAGAAGAGGGAATAAACTATGATGAGACATATGCTCTCGTAGCAATATTAGAGTCCATTAGAGTATTCTTACCATTTGCATGACACAAAAACTTCAAATTTTATCAAATAGATGTGAAAAATTTCTTTTTAAATAATTTTATAAATGAAGAAGTTTATGTAGAGCAACTTCTCGGTTTTGAAAACTATAAATTTTCAAATCATGTCTTTAAACTCACTAAGCACTTTATGGTCTAAAACAAGCACCTAGAGTTTGGTATAAAAAACTTAGTGAATTTTTGCTAAAACATAATTTATTGAGGGGAAGTATTGACACTACTCTTTTTATTAAAAGCAAAGATGATGATATTCTATTAGTACAAATCTATGTTGATGATATCATAATAGAAAATTAAATTTCTTTTTAAAACTCTTAGTTAAATAAACAAATGATAGAATTTACATCTCCCAATCAAAATACATCAAAAAACTTTTAAGAAAATTTGATATGATAGAAGGCAAATCCATTCTAACTTCTATGAGCACTTCCACTTCATAAGACAAAGATGAAATAGGAAAGAAAGGGTGTAGACCAAAGATTATAGAAAGGCATGATATAATCATTACTTTATTTGACCGTCTCTAGACCCGACATTCTCTATGGAGCATGTGTTTGTGCGAGATTTCAATCCAACCTATGGAGACACATTTTGTAGTAGTAAAATGAATATTTCGATATATAAGAACGACACCAAATCTAGGATTATTTTATCCAAAAAATTGTGAATTTAGTTTAAAATGCTACTCGAATGTCGACTATAGAGGATTTAAAGTAAATAGAAAAGATACAAGTGGTACTTGCTACTTTCTTGGAAACGCCTTAGTATTATGATTTAGCAAGAAACAAAATACCGTTGCACTTTCCACTACCAAAGCCGAATACATATTCGTAGGTAGTTGTTATGCACAACTTTTATGGATTAAGTACCAATTGCAAGATTATAGATTAAACCTTAGTAAAGTTCTTATTTTGTGTGATAACACAAGTGCCATAAATCTAACCAAAAATCTAGTTCATCATTCTAGGATAAGCACATAGAAATTCGTCATCATTTCATTAGAGATTATGTTAATAAAAGAGATATCTGCTTAGAGTATATAAAAACAAATCTCCATTTAGCTGATATTTTCACAAAACCACTTGATAGAGATCGTTTTTGTGTAATTAAAACAGAACTAGGAATGATGGAAATTGTTTGAATATTGCTGAATTTTTCCTGTTTGTGCGCATATAATTGGCAAAATTTAGCTATTGGAATGCATCAGATCGATACATCTATCATAGAATATCGATAGCACAATAACGAATCGATATGTCACTGAAAACATATCGATACCTTCATGTGTCACTATTTAAGCATATATACATTCTCTTAGCATATCGATACTGGCACTTATTTCCAGTATGTATCGATATTCTTCCTTTTAAATCAATACTTTGTATCAAAACAATGTATGATCACTCAAATTTTGAAATTTGTGAAAGCTAAGTTGTCAACCGCCAAAATTAAATGCTTATTAAAGTCTAGACCCTTTTGGCACCCTTGAATGATGTCTAGCCTTTGTATGCATTTTTCTGTGAAATGAAAACTTTTCTTCTTGATTAACAATTATTTTGTCTTTATACTTCTCTGTTATGATTGTGTTAATTATGTTTGAAATGCATAGCCTTAATATCATTGATTTGCATGATTGTGTTGATTATAAGTAATATCATTGATTTATTTTTCTTATTTGATTGCTGACAAAAAGGGGGAGAAAATATATATGTTAAGCTTACATCAAATCTTAATGGATAAAGGGAGAGAAAACTCAAATTTAAAAGATAAGTTAAACATCATATTATGGAGGAGAATAATTAATTCACATTAAATCTTAGGCACTTATTTTATTTTGTCATCATCAAAAAATGAAGAGATTGATGATATCATGAGAGAAATTGATGATATCAAACCTTAATATGCATATGTTTTTTAGAATGTCTAAGTAAAATAAAAAGGTTCTAAATATATCTCAAAATTATGTATTAATATGCTTGAAATTATTACTTAACAAATTTATGTTCAAGTGCACTAAAAAGTCACTAAATCGATACTCAGAGATAAACATATGATATGTGAGTAAATAGATCGATATAAGATCAATAACAGATTGATATATCAAGAAAGATCGATATAAAGAAATGAGAAAATCGATATTTGCTAAGACAAGGTCTTCACAGAGAGTTGCAAAATAATTACTAAGGCAACTAGATTTATATAGGGAAATTAGCATATCGATACATAATCTTCATAGAAAGTTGCAAAATAATTACATAGACAACCAGATCGATACCTGGAGATAAGAGATCGATACCTAGTCTTTATAGTAAGTTGGAATAATTACGAAGCTGACTAGATCGATATCTTGCATTAATAGATCGATATACTAAAACTCAAAAATAACTCTAGTAGAAACATATCGATATTTAGAGAAGTGGAGATCGATACACAAGATGAAATTTGTACTGTTCACTTAAAGAGATCGATACTCTCTCTATTTTTAAAGCTCAACGGTAACTTTTACAGCATTAATAGCAAACAATAAATACACAAAATCAAGCTGTTGAACAAGTGTTGCTTCACACAGAGAATAAATATAAATAGAAGATATACAGTAAAGAGATGTACAACAATCACTTGCAATCAATATCAACAAAAAATTCTTAAACAACATTGATATATGTAAATAGTAATCTTTCTCTCTCTACTTAAATCTTTCAAATCTTATGTGAGAGAAATTTTTCTTGGAAGAGTTTATTGAAATATCTACTCTAGTGTGAGAGCAAATATTCAATATATATTTGTAACTTGGTATTGGGTACATCTTCACTCGTACTAAAGAGATCACCTTGGATTATCTTCATCCGTTGAAAAGAAGTTGTAAGGTTACCCTTCACCTTAGAAGGAGTGTACTGGTTGTTTCTTGTCTCGTTAAAACATGAAGTTAGTTGAACCTCGAAGGAAGCAATTTGCATCCGAGAAAGTAGACGTAGGCCAAGATTTGCCGAACCACTATAAAACTGTGTTTGTATCTCTTTTTCTCTAATTACTGTTTTATTATTGCACTGCATTGCATACGTTTTTAATTGCTAAATTTTAAAAACTCAATTCACCCCCTTCTTGAGTGTTGCCAACTAGGCCAACATATATCTCCATTGCCAACATAAGAAAAAATGTAACGGGTAACACATATTAAAATATTAAGTAATTAAGGATAAGTTATGTATAATTAAGTTTTAGAATTTAATTGTTAAGTTCTTGAACTTTTGGGATAAATTCGTAATGTCAAAAATTATGGATAAAAATAGAAATATAAGGTTATTTTGTAATTTTCAAAAGTGTTGATGATATTTTGTAATTTCTAAAAGTTGAAGGCCTAAATGTAATTAAATAAATTATTTATTTTCAATTATATTTTCAAATTTATGGTATCTCACTTTGATTATGAATGATAAATTCTATTTAATTAAATAAAAAATAATTAGTTATTTAATTTAGAATAAGATATGAATTCTATTTAGATAAGTTAAACTTTATCCCTATTTAAATGCTTCAATATTGTTGATGTAGCGAAAATCTTTTTGTGGACTTAGTGCACTAGCATTAATCTTCTCTATTACTTGAATGTCGTTCAACTTGAAACCACAACAAGAATAAAGAGGTGAAAAACCAGTGGTCTAGCGAAAATCCTCTGATGCTTAAGTTAAGGTTTTTTTTATTAATATTTGAGAGAGAAAAGTAATGAGACAGGGATTATTTTTTAGAAACAGACTATCTGCATATTCTAAGGCTGTTTCATCATACGTACCTGATTATCTTCAATCCCCTTTTTACAGGTATTGCTTTATATTAAGTCTCCCAAATTTAATAGGATATTATGAAATCTGGAAAAAATGATCCCAGTCATACTTGGATTCTAAAAAGCATGGAAATTCTATTTTATAAACATCGGCTTTCCAAAATTTACGGGGTTTCAAGCCTTTCTTGCAGAGTATGTCTACCAGGCTATAGCTCATTATTATGGAATAAGCCATACTTACAAAGTACATCTACTAGACTAAGAATTTTTCATAATTCGAAAAAAAAAATTGAAAAGAGAATGATTCATTTATAGATACACAATTGTTAAGAGGTTTCAAAAGTTCTTACTTGAGACTTCTTTAGCCAGCTAAAACGAGTATAAATTGTATTGCATATCTGAGACCCCTATTATATTGTACTTAAGACCTTCACAGGTAGAGGAGGTCTCGGAATTGGTTTCGAAACCTAAGGCCTTTTTGTTTCAGCCTAGGAAGAATGCCTGAGGTCCTTGTTATCCCCTGGTCGGTATCCTATGAATTTGAGGAGAAGTGTCAAGAGTTGGAACAATGCTTGGAAGCCGAAAAGAGATTCGTACTCTTAGCCACCAAGCTTGAATAGGTAGAAGAGGTGATCGAGGCTATTGTTTATGAGCGAGTCAATTAAGTAATTAACATGACTTATGAAACGTTCCAAAGTCGATATCCAGATCTGGACCGGACCTGGCTATATGAAACTTTGGGACGTGATCCTCTACTCTCTAGTGAGGACTTTTCAGATAAGGACTCCTCGACTAACGTCTTCCCTAAAGAGTTGATCATCCTAATCTCAAGGTTTCTTATGTTCTACTTATTAATCCAGTGGAAGTTCATCCTACTAAGCCAACTGATGATCATCATGCCAACCTGGTTGATGCCCTTTCTTTTGAGTTGGCTAATGTTTTTCTGTGGATAAAGCTAACTCCCCTTCAACTTTGACTAGCCCTCCAGCCGACTCGAAAAACTTAACTTTAATTTTAATTTTTTATTATCTTTTTTCTCTCTTTTTTTTTATATATGGAAAAGATGTAATAAACTTTTATTTAAGAACTTGTCAATCTTATATTTTTTGACTTGTATGAATTTTTGTTTCCTTTCCTTCCTTTGCATTCTTTGTGATCTATATTCTACATAACTTATAAAATTTGACCATCGTCAGAGTAATTTTTTAAAAAGAAATCTAACTTGAACTAAGCAGAACTGTGAACATAAAATTAGTGCTACTAAAATCAGCCTTTTAGTATTCCCTATGTAGAGAGGATATCTTCAAGCCAGAATAAGACTTTACCATTCATATGCTTTGGTTTTCAGACGTTAATGGATTTTGAATAGTATTACCTTAACTTGAATTCATCAATTGCAATCCTCTAGGAACCATTTGACCCCTTTATGTCCTGATCTCGCTTTCAGGATTTTTTTAGGTCTTGGATGTTATGAAGGTTAAATGTAATCATCTGAAAACCACTCTTTCCCTAAGAATTTTATAGTCTGATTTGAGATACTTTTTGGGAGTGAATAGATAATATTACCTCAGCGCTGATGTGTAATGTTGTCATCTAGGAACTGTTCTGCTCTTGTACGTCTTAAGGTCGTACCTAAGGCTTATTCAAGTTATGGATGATATTACCCTTTGATGAATGTAGAATTTGATCACCTTAAAACCATTTTGCTCTTATACGTCTTAAGATCGTGCTCAGAGGTTATTCGAGCTATGAATAATATTACCCTCTAATTAATATAGAATCTGATCACCTTAGAACCATTTTGCTCTTATATGTTCTGAGATCGTACTCAAGGCTTATTCAAGATATAGATAATGTTATCTCGAGATGGACGTAGGACTTAGTCATCCAGAAACCATTTCCATTCTTGTATGTTCTGAGGTAAACCTCTGAGCTTATTTGAACGATGGATAATATTACCCTGAGATGACTATAGAACTTTCTATTTGAAAACCATTCTTGCTCTTATATGTCCTAAGGTCGTGCTCAGGGCCTATTTGAGCTGTGGATTATATTACTCTAAATTCTTCAATTTCTTTGCCTTTCAACTTAGAGGTTTTGTTCATTAGTGTATCCTTGTTACCAAGAATCTTTTATTGGTGAAAAATAACATATTTATTTATTTCTTGAGTAAAAGATTTTACAAATCTCTAATCATTTCTCAAGGGTAATACAACTTCAATCGTTTGGCATTTCATGGTTTCTTGACCTTATTTCCATCTAAAGATTTTAGCTTGTAAACTCATGGCCTCAATACCTTGGTAACCTTATATGGCCCTCCTAATTAGCCCCAAGAACACTTTCTCCTGGCACTTTAATGTTTAAGATAACTTATCCAAGACTTATTCTCCAACTTGAAAAGTACAGTATCGAACGTTTTTGTTGTAATATCTAGCCCTTATTATTACTTGAACCTTTTTTTCTTCAAACTGATCTAACTCCAAGTGCATGTTCTGGTTATTGCTCACTTAATCGTTGCTACCAATCTAAAAAGTTGGTATATCAACTTTGATGGGGATTATTGGCTCATATCCAAAGGTAAGGCTGTATAGGGTTTCACCAATGGCCACCTTTTGAGTGATCTTGTAGGCCCAAAGAATCTCGAGAATCTTATCATTCCAAGCTCCTTTATACTCCTTAAGCTTCTTTTTTAGCGCTTTCTTGATTATTTTATTAGCAACTTCCACTTGCCTATTGACTTTTGGGTAGACAGACGTTACAAACCTAAGGTTAATTGAAAATTTTACACAGAATTCTCTAAATTTTGAGTTATCGAATTGCTTTCTATTGTCCACGATTAGTACTTGAGGTATCCTAAAACCTATAAATTATGTTATGCTTAATTAATGTTGTGACTTTCTTCTCGGTGATGGTAGCTAATAGCTCGGCTTCTACCCACTTAGTGAAGTAATAAATGGCCACTATGACATATTTTGTGTTAGCCTGAGCAGAGGCATGGGGCCAGTAAGATTTAATCCCCATTGAAAAAATAGTCAGGGGCTCGTCAGGGACGTCATCTTCTTAAGGATCTGTTTTGGGATATTGTCATGTACCAAACATTCGTGACAAGTTTTCACCACCTAAGCCACGTCTTGTGAGAGTGTTGGCCAGTAATATCCTTGCCTTAGGAATTTATATGTCATGGAACGAGCTCCCCCATGCCTACCGCATACTTCATAATGGATATCTTCTAGAACTCGTGCCATCTCTTCAAGTCTGAGTCATTTGAGATATGGGATGCTGAAACCTTATTTGTATAATTCTCCGTTAATAATGGTATACCTTACCAACCAGTTTTTTATTCTTCTTGCTTCATTCCTATCGTCTGGGAGTTTTCCTTTCTGGATATAAAATTTAAGCTCTTCCATCCATTTACGGTGAGAGTTAATTTGTACTACGAAAGGTTGGTCATTGCTTGCATTAATGTCTTCTGCTCTAGTACTTCTATTACCACCCTTTGAAGGTAAAGGCCAGTTTTACTAGAATGTCTGCCCTTGAGTTTTCTGACCTTGGGATCTGCTTTATCGTGATAGTTCTTAGAGAGCCCAAAAGTTGTTAGCTTTCTTTAAATAAGCTTGCATGTTATTTTCAGAGCTTGGAATTGTCTGACAATTTGGCTGGCTATTAGTTAGGAATCACGGTGAACGTCTAAGCTTGTAATCCTCAAAGCCTGAGCTAAATTGATCCCTATGTCAGAGCTTCGTACTTCACCTTATTGTTTGTGACCTTGAAGTTGAATTTTAAGAAATAAATTACCTCGATTCCATCTAGGCTTACAATGACAACTTCGGCTCCTCCTCCTTGTAAATTTGAAGCTTTATTAATAAAGAGACTCTAAATCAACTCGGCTATGCTTGGAATGAGTAGTTTCCCTTATTTCTTATTCGTGGAGCTTTCTGCAATGTGATAGATGATGAAGTGTTCAGATATTGATCTTTCCGCTACGAAGTTAACCAAGGCTTGTCATTTCATTGCCTTCTTAGGTTTGTAGTTGATGTCATACTCGCTGAGCTTGATTAACCATTTTACTAACCACCTTGATAGGTTGGGTTAATGTAGGATTTGTCTTAAAAGCATATTTGTTAGTATTATCACATAATGAGCCTAAAAGTATAGTCACAACTTCCTAGTTGCCATTACTAAGGCTAATGCTAACTTCTCAAGTGGGAGTATCTCTATTCGGTGTTCAACAACGCCTTATTAATGTAGTAAATGAAGTGATGGATCTTTTCTGAATCCTTCTTTACAAAGACTGAGCTTACAGATGGTCGCTTACTACAAAATAAATGTATAGCACATCTCCAATCTCAAAGCTTATCAGGTGCAGTAGTGATACAAGATATCGTTTTAGCTCTTGGAAGCTATTCTCGTACTCTTCAGTCCACTCAATCTTTTTCCTTTTTTTCATGATCTTAAAGAAAAGGAAACACCTGTTAGTTGCTTTAGATAGGAATTTGCTCAATGCTAATAACCATCCAATCAGACTCTGTAGTTCTTTGAGGGTGGATAGGAATTTGAGATCCAATATGGCCTTCATCTTCTGTGGATTAGCTTTAATGCCACGTTCGCTAACTATATATTCCAAGAACTTCCTAGGTTAGACTCTAAACACACACTTCTTGGGATTCAACTTCATATTGTATTTTTTTAGGTAGAAGAATGTTTCTTTTAGGTGTTTTGAATGGTCTCAGGCCTTTAGTAATTTGGTGATCATGTCATCGACGTAAACTTTCATGGTTGTTCCGATCAAGGGACTAAAGAACTAGTTTTTGAAATGTAACCCTCACATTCTTTAGCCCAAAAGGCATTACTTTGTAACAATATAGCCTGATGTAAATTCAGCACAAGCCAAGTTAAATATGAATTTGCTCCAAGATAAATCAACCTTTAATTCAGCTCCACAAGGTAATTTGTTACAAAATGAGATAAAAGAAGCC
>JAXCLQ010020146.1:0-32965 GCA_035584115.1 Cedrela odorata | reverse complement strand
GTTACATGAAATTTTAATTAATCAAATAATATCAAATTATTTGATTAAATTTCTATATACTGCAGATGCTATAGTTATAAATTTCTAAAATTGCAGGCGTTACATGTTGGCTTAGATGTTGGAGCTTAAGATCCTAGGTGGCACTGTCATACACGGGAATAAAGTTTTTGGCCAAAGCAAGTATATCCGAAAAGGTGCTTCGCGAATATATGAATCCTATATATGATTGAGGTTCAAATCCTATGATTGAGTTAGGGGTTTGACGATACTATAACCAACACTCGATTGGGAGTTGACAACTAAAGGACTTTACTACAAGCACGTACGACTATATGGATTCATTAGTGTCTTGGGGTCATGACGTCTTACTAGAGGTCAGTCATGATCATTGGAAACTTTGGTTACAAAGAGTTGTACCAAAGTGATACGAAGGAGTTCGTATCCACCTATGTCAAGTTCACAGTGAACCCAGTGGTCACACACAATCGGTTACTTGATGATGATGGCATTTGCTATTATACAATAATCATTAATTTTTTAATGATGTTGTTCTGATACTTTGATTGTGTAGTAATTTGACTCTTTATTGTAAATAATATATTTCCTTGTAAGGACGAGCTAGCATTTGTATGCGTGTGAAATGTTTCGGTTAATTATGGGATAACGTAAATATAATTTACGGATATTATATTATGATATAATGATATAATACTTTAATATTGATTAAAGTAATAATATAATAATAATATCTTATAAGTAATGAATATAATATTGTATTATATATATTATAGTAATATATATTTAATCATTACTACAAATATAAATATTAAAGTAATATATATATATGTATAAGATATTAGTACATGTATGAGTATATATATATTAGTGTACATATAAACACATTCTCTCTCCAAGCTAACCATACATAGCTTGCCACATATGTTGCCTTTATGCATTTAATGAAATGAAGAGGTAAGTGAGCAAGGTTGTTGGGGATTACGATTGTGCAAGAAAAACACTCAAGTGTTCAGTGTTAGCTGCATGGGATGCAAACGTGAGCTTTCCCAAGCAAGACTCAATCGAGAACTTCTTTTGTATTCTCTCTGAAAAAGTTCAGTGAGCGCCATCCTTAGAGAAGCATGGTGAAGGTTTAGTTTTGAACTAAAAACACAAGAGAGAATAAGAAAGCAAGAGAGAGAAAGAACGTTTTGGCTTGGTGAAACTAAAATCGATCCCATAACGAAGCCGAAACCACCATCACCAACACCGACGTGTGAGGACCCATAGAGGCGAGTGAAGGAGTTTATTTGTTATTTTAGATTGCAAAGGAAAGAATTAAGTTCTTGAACTTTGCATTTTTATTTATATTTGAAATTGTTTTAAATACCCAAAACATACACATGCACATGTCTAGATTCTAGGGAGGCCCTTCCGCAAGTCCGTGTGATGGGCTTGGCCTCCCTAGCGACGGTTGCACACCGAGGAACTGATCCTGCACGTCATACTTCTGCTGCAAATGCGAAACATAGCATCGTTTTTGTTCGTTTCCCCTTTCAAGTGGTATCATAGCACAAGGTTAATGGGTATGTGTGTTTGTTTTGGGAAACATGATGGGATGTTGATTTATGTTGATATACATGTATGTTGTGTCTTAGATAATGAACAGAGTTGTTTTGTGTTGATTTGGTGTGTTTTGGAAACATCAGAAATCAACAAAAATGAACAGAGTATCATTTTGGTTGCGTCGAATATCGATACTTTAGTGAGAAGTGTCGATACTTAAGTCAAGTAAACTATTCTAGATGGTCAAGTATCGATACATTTGATGCGAGTATCGACACCTTTGTGAAAGGTGTCAATACCCACATTGAAAGTTGTCGACACTTGTTGTTCCAGTAGCATTTTGGGTGAGTAAGTATCAATACTTTTTAGAAAGTGTCAATACTTGTCGTCGATCCAGCGGTGGGTGTTGACACTTTAGTGAAAGTATCGACACTTGCTTGCTGAAAGTATCGATACTTGAATTTTTGGAAAATTGAGTATCAATATTTTGGAACAAAATATGAATTTTGAAAAATCGATGAAAAGTGTTGATACGTTCGTGAGAAAATATTGACATTTTGGGAAAGTACCGATACTTGCATGTAAATAGTGTCAAGTGTCGATACATGCTAATAAATGGGTCGACAGATTTGAGAAAGCATTGACACTTCCCAGAGAAGTGTCGACACTTTTAATTTGGAGAGTTGATTGGATCGACACCCTACAGAAACAATGCGACCTGTTTCTATTCATGAACCAATCACTGTACCTGGATCGGTCACTGTGTCTATTCATAAAAAAAAAAAAGGGTAAATAATTTTTAATTTTTTCTTCATTCATATATTAGCACGAAATATCAAAATATTTCTTTAGCCAAACTTATACAAGTATTATTTTGAATAGTAAATTTTCTGTTACTGAGAATTCAATTTGTTGAATTAAATTTTTCAAACTTGAAATTATTTCAATTGAACAGAAAAATAATACTCTGAATTAAAATGAAATTGAATGGTGATTCTAATTGATTTTAATTCAAATAAAATTAATAGAATTCTAATAGGAGTAAACATATAAACATAATATCAACAAATTGATATTGTATCAATTAATGTCTCTCTCCAATAAATTAATTTGTTAATTTATTAAATTGATTTGATCAATATGTAATGTGTAGAATTTGAAATTAGTATCATTGGATGATATAGATTTTAAATTCCATTACAAAACAATAATAAATATATACATATTGATGTGTATATTAAATGAGACCTAAAATTAAAATCTCTCTCATATAATATTAGGTTCAATCCTTCTAATGCAGTTAATAGTTATTATCATCTTTGATGGGGTAACCCAACATCATTTAGGTGAGGGTCCTTCACAAGGTGTCGTAGTCTACTTTACCTGTTTTTTGATAAGGAATCTTTACCTTCCAATATATATTAGATGAGGGGTTTGATTTCATTCCTATTCAAGAAAAGATATTATTAATAAGAGGTCTTTGGCTTCTAATATCTGTTAGGTGAGGAGTTTGATTTCATTCCTATTCAAGAAAAGACGTTGCGTCTAGCTTAATTAGGTTGAGGCACCAATATATGTTAGTTGAGATGTCTTTTCTTAGAGGAAGAATGATCATGTCTTGTAAACAATTACAAACAGAAATGAGTTTCTGACTCATTGGGCTTGCTTAACCAATATTTGTTAGGTGAGGTTTTGTGAATTTGATGAGAATATAATCACACATGAAAACCTATAATTTGATTATAGTTTTCTCATTGAGGGAGTATGGGATATAATTGAAGTAGTGGGGAGCACTATTTGGTTTAAAGTCCAGAACTGAATAATTTGATATATACTATAATACATTTTAATGTATTTTTTGTTTTCTGCATAGCTCTGTTTTAGTGGGAGAATAATGAGTAACCCTCTTCTCAAAATCCTTGATACCTACAGGCTTACCGGACCTAACTTTAAGGTCTGGTATCGGAATCTCAGAATTGTTCTAGATTTTGAACGTATTGGTTATGTCCTTCAAAAGCCTATGCCCGAGTCCTTTCCAGAGGAGGCGACCCTAGAGAAGAAAGAAACCATCCAAAAATGGAAGGATGATAATCTCAAGGTTAAATCATATATGCTAGCATCTATGAGTAATGACTTGCAGACTCAGTATGAGGATATGGAGGATGCCTCATCGATCTATCATTTGGTGGATTTATTTGGAGAGAGTTCCAGTTATAGGCGGTGTGAGTTGTCCACTACTCTGTTTGGAATGAAGCTTAACCCGGGAGTACCTTTGGAGTCTCATTTCATAAAGATGATAAACCTCATAGGCCAGCTGGCCTCTTTAGGGTTTTTTATGGACTTCGAATTATAGACGAATTTGATCCTTCAGTTACTCTTGTCTAGCTTTAACCAGTTTGTTACCAACTATCATATGAACAAACTGTCACATACTCTTTCTGAACTTATGAATGAAATTGTTTCATTTCATAAGATAGTCTCAAAGGGTAAAGGGAAGGAGATAGTTCTTGCTGCGGTGTTTTATGGTAAGAAATTGAAGAGCAAAGAGAAGAAGTCCTCCATGGTTAGACCCAAAAGAAGATTATTCAAGAAGAAGGGCAAAGGCAAATGAGTTGCCAGTAGCCAAGCCAATGATGAGTGTCATCATTGCAAGAAGCTTAAGCATTGCAAGAAGAATTGTCCTCTTTATATGAAGAGCCTGAGACAGAGGAAGACGCAAGGTATGCTTTCTTGTCATGTTATAGAATCTGAATTAAGTGTTAGTTCATATTCAAATAGCTGGATAATTGATTCAACTGCCACTTCTCATATTTGTATAACGTTATAGGACTTTCACAGTAAGCAGTTACTAGAGGAGGGTGTAATGATGATGAAGATGGCAAATAGAGCAACAGTTGCTGCCACTTGCTCAGGGACGTGCAGAATTATTTTGCCTTTGGGTCATGTTTTTATATTGTACAAAACTATGTATTTTGATATGCCAGTAAAAACATTTTGAATGTCCATCAAATGTGTAAACTTTGTTACACTTTTATGTTTGATAGATGTAAATGTAATATTTATTTGAGAAATAAATTTATTGGCAGTGGCTTGAATGTAAATGGCTTATATGTTATTGAGACTAATACTATTAATAAGATATGATCTAGAAATGAACTTAATTCAAGACTTATATGGCATCATAGATTAGGTCATATTGGAGATAAGAGGATTATGAAGGTAGGTAGAGACAGATTGATAGGTTCATTGGGTTCTGAACCCTACCCAACTTGTGAATCGTATCTTCAAGGAAAGATGACCAAATCGCTCTTTGTTGGATAAGAAAATAGAGCCAATGGAGTTCTTAAATTGATACATACTCATGCATATGGTTCATTTAGTGAAATGGCCAGAAGAGATTTCTCATATTTCATAACCTTTACCGATGATCACTCATGGTATGGTTATGTGTACTTATTAAAGTACAAATCTGAATCTTTTGAAAAATTCAAAGAGTTCAGAGCTAAAGTAGAGAAACAGACAGAAAAGAGTATTAAAATTCTACGATCTGATTGTAGAGGTGAATACTTTAGTACTGAATTTCTAGAATTTATTAAAATTAATAGTATACTTTCTCAGCTTACAACTCCTTATACACCTCAACATAATGGTGTATCAGAAAGGAGAAATTGTACTTTATTAGATAGGTACGATCCATGATGAACTTCACAGACTTACCTACATGTCTTTAGGGATATACACTATATATCGCAATATACATCTTAAACAAGACTTCATCAAAAGCATTTCTTAAGACATCATATGAGATTTGGCATAGGAAGCTTCCGAGCTTTAATTATTTGAAGCCATGGGGATGTCTAGCTTATGTTAAAGTAGTTAACACTAAGAAGCTGGATGTTAAGTCTGAAAAAGGTCAATTCATAGGATATCCTAAAGATATTTTAGGATATTATTTCTACTTTCATATTGATCGAAGAATTTTGATCAATAGACATGCTAAGTTCCTCGAGAATGAGTTCATAGAGGACAGTGGTATAGGTAGGAAGATCAAGCTTTCATAGGAGTCTGGAAAGCTTGATGATGATCAACCTCAGATAAATGAACCTATTAATGCAGATGAACCAGTTCTTGTTGTTGAACCAGTTCAATCTGATCTTCAATCTTCTATAGACCGAACTCTTTGTAGATTTAATAGGATATCACGCCTTTCTCAGAGATATTATTTTCTTTCTGAAAATGATTTGAATCATTTATGATAGGAAAAGATATACAGAGGGAAGATCCTAAAACCTATGAAGAAGCGATATTAAATATCGATTTTGGGAGATGGGTTGAGGCCATGAAATCTGAAATGAAATCCATGTATGCTAATCAGGTATGGTCAATTGTTGATCCACCAAAAGGAATTATTCCTATATATTGTAAATGGGTTTACAAATGAAAATTTGGTAAAGATCGAAAAGTAGAAACTTTCAAAGTTAGGTTGGTGGCAAAGGGTTATAACTAGAAACAAGGTATTGATTTTGATAAAACCTTTTTGCCAGTAGCTATGTTAAAGTCCATTCGGATATTACTTGTTATTGCAACTTATTATGACTCTAAGATATGGCAGATGGATGTGAAGACAGCCTTCCTTCATGGTTTCATTGAGGAGACCATATACATGCAACATCCAATTAAGTTTGTTGCATCTGATGATAGTCATAAGGTATGTAAGTTACATAGATCTATTTATAGATTAAAGCAAACTTTTAGAAGTTGGAACATACGATTTGATGATGCAATCAAATCGTTTGGCTTCATTAAGAATATTGATGAATCGTGTATCTACAGAAAAGAGAATAACAATACCATTACATTCCATGTATTATATGTAGATGACATACTACTCATAAGAAACGATGTGGGCATGTTATCTGAGGCGAAATTGTGGTTGTCTAATGTTTTCTCCATGAAAGATCTAAGAGAAGCGACCTTCATTTTGGGTATTTGAGTCTATAGAGATAGAGCAAAACAAATGATAAGTCTTTCCTAGAGTCTGTACATAGATAAAGTATTGAAGCAGTTTAGTATGGATAGCTCTGAGAAGGGTTTCTTACCCTGCGGTCACGGTGTCCATCTCTCTCAGGAATGGGACCCAAGACTGAAGTTGAGCGCAAGTATATGCAAAAGATTCCTTATGCTTTGGCAATAAATAGTCTTATGTACGTTATGCTATGTACTAGACTTGATATATCGTATGCTATAAGTATTAAAAGTCGATATCAGGCAAACCCAGGAGAAGAACATTGGACTGCAGTCAAACGAGTCCTGAAGTACTTGAGAAGAACTAAGAACTTGGTGTTGACTTATGGGGGTGGCGAGTTGAAACTCGAGGGTTATGCTTATTCTAATTTCCAATACAATGTAAATGATAGAAAGTCTATTTCTGCATTTGTTTTCATATGTAATGGAGGTGCTGTCTATTGGAAGAGTTACAAACAGAGTACCACAGTTGACTCCACTACAAAAACTAAATATATCGCTACTTCCAAGTTGTGAAAAAGGCTATCTAGATCCATAAGCTTGTTACAGAACTCAAAGTCGTTCCTTCCATAATTGATCCATAAGCTTAGACTAAGGAATCGAGGTCTCACCAAAAGTCTAAACATATTCAGAGGAAATACCACTTGATAAGAGAGTTTATATCAAATAAATAGATACTTATGCAAAAAACCCCGTCCGCGGATAACGTGGCGAACCCACTGACTAAGCCGATAACACAATAGCAACTAGATCACCACTTAAAGAGGATGGGTATTAGATACTATAGTGATTGGCTCTAGTGCAAGTGGCAATTTGTTGGAGATATGCCCTAGAACCAATCATGTCATACGGTTCAGAGATATCATCCTTATGTATATATAACTCTGTTACAAATTGTAAACATGTTTACTATTAACAAAATGGCTTCTATATTATTTTGCATGTATAGTTGCTAATATATATTGTATATATATATATAATGCAGAATGAGATCCCATGATGTATTATGATGTCATGACTCTATTTGCAAAGAGTTGTAGACATGAAGATAAAGTTTTGATTTGAATACATCCAAATCTGTTCCCGGTTGAGGTGATGTCATATAGGACTATGACATTGCATGACTTGTATGTTTGATATTGCCAAGAATTAGTATTGGATGCTAATAGTTGGGTGAAGAGTCTCATGTCACAAGAGCATAAACATTGGTAATACTTTAGAGAACGTGTTACTGAACGTGACCAAACATGACAAATCACATGGGTGATTATCCACAGTCAATAATACGTTACACAGTTATATTAGTGCACTACTAGTCCTTTGACCTGAGGTATCACAGCTGCCCTCCACATTGAGGTACATCTTTTACTTATGTATATCGCACTGGGCTAGCCACGCTTGGTGAAAGAAGCTTGCTGGCAATGTATTTAGTATCTAAAGATAGATGATAGCTAAAATGGAATCTGTTGGCTCAGATGTTGGAGCTTGAGATCCTAGGTGGAACTGTCATACACGGGAACAAAGTGTTTGGCCAAAGCAAGTATATTCGAAAAGTTGTTTCTCGGATATATGAATCTTGTATATGATTAAGGTTCAAATTCTATGATTGAGTTAGGGGTTTGACGATACTATAACTAGCACTTGATTGGGAGATGACAGCTAAAGGACTTTATTACACGCACATACGACTATATGGATTCATTAGTGTCTTGAGGTCATGAAGTCTTGCTAGAGGTCAATCTGATCATTAAAAACTTTTGTTACAAAGAGTTGTACCAAACTAATACGAAATAGTTCGTATCCACCCATGTCTAGTTCACAGTGAAGCAAGGGGTCACACACAATTGGTTACTTGATGATGATGGCATTTGCTATTATACAACAATCATTAATTTGTTAATGATGTTGTTCCGATACTTTGATCGAGTAGCGATTTGACTCTTTATTATAAAGAATATATTTCCTAGTAAAGACGAGCTAACACTAATATGCGTGTGAAATGTCTCGATTAATTATGGAATAACGTAAATATAATTTACGGACATTATATTATAATATAATAATATAATACTTTAATATTGATTAAAGTAATAATATAATAATAATATCTTATAAATAATGAATATAATATTGTATTATATATATATGATAGTAACATATATATATATATATTTAATCATTACTACAAATATATCTATTAAAGTAATATATATGTATAAGATATTAGTATGTGTATAAGTATCTAAATATTAGTGTATATATACACACATTCTCTCTCCAAGCTAACCACACATAGCTTGCCACATATGTTGCCTTTATGCATTTAATGAAATGAAGAGGCAAGTGAGCAAGTTTGTTGGGGATTACGGCTGTGCAAGAAAAACACTCAAGTGTTGAGTGTTAGTAGCATTGGATGCAAACATGAGTCTTCCCAAGCAAGACTCAACTGAGAACTTCTTTTGTATTCTCTCTGAAAAAGTTCAGTGAGTGCCATTCTTAGAGAAGCATAGTGAAGTTTGGTTTTGAACCAAAAACACAAGAGAGAAGAAGAAAGCAAGAGAGAGAAAGAACGTTTTGGCTTGGTGAAGCTAAAACCGATCCCACAATAAAGCTAGAACCACTCTCACCAACACCGATGTGTGGAGACCCGTAGAGGTAAGTGAAGGAGTTTATTTACTATTTCAGATTGCAAAGGAAAGAAGTAAGTTCTTGAACTTTGCATTTATGTTTATATTTGAAATTGTTTTAAATACCCAAAACATACATACGCACATGTCTAGATCCTAGAGAGGCCCTTTTGCAAGTCCGTGTGACGGGCTTGGCCTCCTTAGTGGTGGTCGGGCATCGGGGAACCGATCCCGC
The DNA here is from genome assembly GCA_035584115.1 of Cedrela odorata. Taxonomy (NCBI): domain Eukaryota; kingdom Viridiplantae; phylum Streptophyta; class Magnoliopsida; order Sapindales; family Meliaceae; genus Cedrela; species Cedrela odorata. The sequence goes on along the minus strand of JAXCLQ010020146.1, from coordinate 23,515 downwards.
GCATCGCGCTTCTATTGCAAACGCGAAATAGAGCATCGTTTTTGTTCATTTCCCTTTTCACACATAATAAAAAATAATAATAATAATTAATGTATCACCAAGAATATAATAACTATAACAAAGGACAATCTTATTATATCTCAAAAGCATTTGCTAAAGAATGTACCTGAAATTTGTTTGGAGCAGCTTATGCCCCTCCACTTCCATCTTTACCTTAAGGCTATCAAAAATATTTGTTATATTTCAAAAAATAATAATAATAATAATAATAATAATAATAATTCTTTTCCACTAATAGATTGTGTTGTTTATAACCATATGAAATAATTAGTAAACAATAATTAACTTAAACCATAGATTAGATTTGAATCCAAGGATATATAAGTAGCATGGAATTAAAGTCAAAATTGTTTCAAAGATATCAACTTAAACAAGCTTATTATAGTGTTGCAAGATAACCAAACTAATATGCAGGACTGGAAATTCAATGACTGAGGAAGAATATTATGAGAAAGAGAGGGAATAAACTGGTCAATTTCATGAGAGTTAAAGTGACACCAATTCATTGGTTTGTAAATTTCTTACTGATATTTTTGTCAAAGGCTAACCAGAATTTCAAGGTTGACATTTTCATCAGACTGTATTGATCTTAATTAATTATGTCTATATACAGAATATTACACCTTCCTCGGTCTCTCTCTTTCTTTTTCTCTTTACACAAATCATGAATTTTACACGTCTAGAATTTGAATAACAATCACAAATCTAATTTATGTTTTTCAAATAGCATTGCTTTTATCACACCAAATCCACTCGGAAGACAGAATTCATCAAACGACATCAACTCTTGTCATTGGCCTACAAGAACTAACAAGTCAATAAGATTTCATGTCTAGCATGGCTAATATATCTGTAAAGCTAACTATTATGACTTATCGAATAGCAGAGCACTCAATGTAGGAACAAAGAGAGTCTTCATTGGCTCTACCAAAAGACAATGGAAGACAAAATAAATTAACAAGGTAGAGTTTTGTGGTTCTAGTTCTTCTAACTCCTATGCACCCTAGCTCGTGAAATTGAATTTTACTCAATGGCGGAAAAGAACCAACTAGATGGTTGTGTAGAGTTGATTTTTTAATTTCAAGACACTTAGGAATGTGATCATGCATATTAGCATCATTCCATCTTGAAGGTGATGCCTAGTTATGGTACTAACTATTGAAATAAGAATTTGATCAACTCGTTTGTAGTGACTTCTTTCTTGCTTTGGACTGAGTAAATTCTGACTTCTTTGGGGAGCATACTAGATTGCAGCAAATAGGGATGGTGTAGGATTATCATACATAGTTTGGGAAGTTGTTGGCTAAGGTGGGATATTTTCCTTAAGACTAACAAGTAAGTAGCTTTGTTAGTAGCTTGCGAGATTCCATCGAAGCCGATGTTCAAGGGAGTAGGTCGCGAATACTGATAGTTGTTGTTGGGTTAGCTCGTGTACATGAAGCAAGAAACTTAGCATAGAGGAGGGCAATTGCACCTACTACAAAACCCAATTTCTAAACAACAAATGTCACTGTCAACAACAAATTTCCTATGCCACTAAGAAAAATGTCACCAGCAGACTTGCAAGAAAGGAGAAATAAGAGACTGTGTTATAATTCTTGATTATATGCCTAGATCTAATAAGGACGAATATATAATTGTACATTATTGCATTGATTAATAAAATTGCCAGTTTATTTATAAATCTTATCTATAATAAATATTAACTACTTATATATAAAATCCTTAAAACGATAATAAGGGGAATTAATTTAAGTTTAATTTATTAGATCCAATCATTTTTAAATGTTCCCCAATCGTAGAATTATCAACACTAAAACATTGATAAATCCATATTAGATCAACATATGTTATATTGGCTTCCTAAGAGAAAGAAGTTAGTTGATCTCATATGATAGAGAATTAAGATGTAGAATATTTTTTCTTGAATGTTAGTTCTTGAAAAGAGACAAACAAGAGAGTTTTTTGACTAAAAAAATTATCATTACATTCATGTACGTTTTTAGGCCAAAACTTGAATTTATATAGGTTTTATATTTTGACTTTTCAAATCTTATTTCTACTAGAAAAGTCATTAAATAAATTCATAATCTTATTAGTAATTTATTTTTTAAATTAAATACTATTTAATTAATCTAATTAATTAAATAATATTATCTTAATCAAATTATGAAACCTATAATTAAATACAAACACTTTACATAATTATATTTTAACTCCCAATAGTTTTCAAAACTATTAAATAAACTCTTAAAGATTATAAACTTAACAATTAAGTCTTTAATCATTTATTTTCATAATTTAATCTTAATTCCTTAATACATTTTAGTGTGTAACCCATTAAGTTTTTTCTTATATTGGCAATGGATATAGTTATAGACCTATTAAGTCTAGATAAATTAATCTAATAAATTTTTCTCAATTAACTCCTTAATTAAGAAAATAATTTTCATAAATTAATAGTGGCATCTAACAATGCATCATATGACCCAATTGAGAAAGAATATTAAATTAGTAAAACCTAGTTTGTATATAATTATCATATAATACAATCCTTTCGCCTCATATATATCCCACCAAAGATTCTAAAGTATGAAAAATGTATAATCTATTAAATCATAATTATTAAAACTTTTGACTAAATATAATAATATAATTTTAGAGTTTCTGAAACTCTTTTTAGAACTTGCCGTGACCATAGTCTTATATTATCACTTATGTCAAAATGGTGCTCTTGGGATATCAACTCTATATTTTTCATACGGTGAATCCTTTATTGATCTCTCATAACATTCGCGTGCTTCTCATATTTGCCCATTTATTATCTTATGCGCAATCTCACTATAGACGACAGAGGTCAAAGCATATATGATCCACAAACAAAAAAATACCATAAAGATCTCAAGTTTAAGGATCAGTCATACCATCGTAATTGAGATAAATAGACATGTGGATAACACTCCATATGAGTTTGTCTAGCGGGTCAGTTCAGTGAACTTATTCTTTAACAAGCATCCATATATTAAACTAAATGAACATCTTCACCAGTAGCTTATGAGATAAGCTACCTTCTTTCTCCAAGGAAACAGATATAACATATGCCGATCTAATCTAAATTTATCAATGTCCTAGTGTTGATACTTTTACAATCGAGAACATTTAAAAATAATAGGATCTCATAAATCAAATTTAAGTTTATTTCTCTAATTGTCATTTTAAGAATTTTATCTATAAGTAATTAACATAAATAAAATTTATAAATAAATTGTCAATTTTATTAATCAACACAATAATGAAAAATTATATATTTGTCCTTATTGAATCTAGAGCATATAACCAATATTATGTACCAGGAAATGTAAAGGTAGCTGCTCTAGATCAAGAATTATGTGAAAGGGATGCGATTATGAAGGAATTAAAAAGGAAAAATCAAAGCGGTTCAGGTGCGCGCGAAACAAGTATATAATAGTAAACATTTTGGGAGGGAATTCTCAGTAGGTGATTGGGTGTACTTGATGTTACAGCCATACAAACAAATGCCCGTAAAAATGCGAAGAAAATTCAAGCTTTCTCTAAAGTACTACGGTCCATTTAAAGTCTTGCAGCGTGTTGGGGTAGTAGCATACAAGCTGGAGTTGCCAGATGGATCGCGAATTCATCCTGTTTTTCACTTTTCTTTGCTTAAGAAGAAAGTGGAAAATTATGTTCAATTGCAGCCTTAACTCCCTGTAGTCAGCAATGAAAAGATGATACCTTATCCTCAACTCTGTTTGGATCGGTGGAAGCATAAACGAGGAGAACAAGTATTAATACATTGGCAGGGACTTTCACGTGCAGAAGCCAATTGGGAGGACCTGGAGTTTACGAAAGAACAATTTCCAGATTTTGTCCTTAAGGGGGAAGAGAATGTTGCAAGTATTTTGATATATACATGTATATATTTGAGTAAGTGTTTGTAGTTAATTTGCCCCTTTTATTATTCCGCAGCCACTTAACAAGTAATTTTTCCATTTTAATGCTTTATAGTTACAAACCACTTATTTAAAGTGCATAGTGGTGAACTGCTGCTTAATAAAGGGCACCACAAAAATTATCAATACCCTTGAATTTGCTAAAAAGGGCCTGGGTTGTGGAATTACTACTTTAATCTTTGATAGGTTTTACCATTAACAATAATATTTCAGTCTATGTAGAATTTAGCATCGTAACAGATGATATCAGAATTCATTTTTCAGAATATTCAATTATGCTTCTGTTATTATTGATGAATTTTGGAATACTCATTTGTTAAAACAAAAATTAGAGATCCCACAAACTTCACCATGTGGACCAAAGAATATTGAAATTTTTTTCTTAAAAAGAATTAAATATTTCTGTCACGGAAAAACAATAATAATAATAATAATAAATAAAAAAGATGCAGACAACAATTACACAACTCTCCTCATTGCACTCTGCAGCCTTGATCTTCAGCTCTGAGATATATAAGCCCGCGTCTTATTCTCTGCAGAAATTGAAAGGATAATTAATTTATAATAATAAATAAAGTTAATGAAGGCATTTCCAAATTGGTGCACGATGCATGTTATGCGCTACAGTAAAGAAGCAAAGACGAGAAACATTTGCACCCAACATTTCCACACCACCAGTAACTATATATCAATAATATGCTAAAATTCTCATGACAAAACAGTTCAGTAACAAGAATACCAGTAAAAGCGTAGGTATATTTATAGATAGATTAATCCAATGCCTTCTCTGAGTTGCTAGAAGGGCTTAATTGGTACATACCTCTTTTGTATCTCTTATGCACAGGAGTTCTAATCTTTCTGAAGGCCTACGGTCTGATAAGGTAGCAAGCTGCAGCCAAGACATGCCAACACTCATGAAACAGTCACCACTCAATCCTACATTACCGAAGTGCAGAATTAAAGCATACCCAGAAACTGAAGCGCTCAGTATCCTGTGACCTGGGCATCATCACTTCCACATTAAGGAGTTTCTCAAGTCTTCGTCTATCTGTACACAAAATTTGCCATCATATAAGCGCATGACATAAAGAAGCAACATGGAGATAAAATATAACATAAAATACTCATCCGTATGCATGTGCTTGGAGTACTTAAGTACATAGACATGTATATGTATGTTCTCCTGAAAATTTTATTCATTGTAAGAAAGGGGCTTATAGATATTGGAGAAGCAACAAAAAATGAAAACATCAAACAGAACTTGCATGGCTCATCCTCATGACATCCTCCCTTAAAACATTTACCTTGTCGCGCTGCTTCTTTCTCCCTTGTTAACCACAACCGAGCATATTCCGCTGCATTGTTGGTTGCATCCTGTAACTGTAAGCATCCACATTCATGGTAAAGTCAACAAAGTGCGGATAAGACAAAGCACCAATATCTTTTCTGATGCATGCACTGCTTTTAGCAAAGAGAACTTACAGGTCTCAATGGATAACAACTAACACAATGAAATATGATACACAAACAATTAAATTCAGACATCTAAGGGTATGTTTGGGATTGCTCAATTCTAGCTTAGACTTTTAAATAACCCATCTTTAAAATAAGTAGATGAGATGTTTGGAGAAAATAGACTATATACCAATCACTTTTTAAATAATTTGTTATTAATGCTTGTTAAATAGAATTTGTAAGTGTGTTGTAGATTTTTAATGACCAAAATACACATGTAAATTATTTTGTCATATAAATATATGTATTTACTAGTTATTTTTAAGTATTTGATATTAAATTATTTATTATAGTAAGTATTTATTGAACTGTTAATTAAATAAAATAAATAATATTTTTGTTAAGTCTTTTTAATTTATATAGTTTTTAATTGATATTTAATTTTAGTAGTCAATAACTTATTAATTCCTTTTGCTATTTGCATTAATTAAAATATTAGCACTCGGGCATGTGTGTATATATATAAAATAAAAGTAATAAAATAAATAGAAATTAAATTGTCAGCGTTATTGTGCCATCACCAAAGAAAAAAGGGATCAGAATTTGACTATATACGCAACCGTGGAAACTTCTCTGGAAAATAGGACTTGGTAGTGTTGCACCTGCCACCCAAAGAATCACAGCCGCCATAGCTTCACCATCAAATGGCAACAAGTTACAGCCCAAAACCACCTGAATCGAACTCTTTAGTTGCCAATCTGGTCAATTCAGGTGGCGGTGCACCATAACTCACTACCATTTCACGTCAACATTATGGCAGAGGCCAAGCTTGGGTGGCGGTCACCCGTGTCAGCATAGACCAGAAAATTTTGTATCCAGTGGTTCTATCAGTGTTGCCATGCAATCATATTTTTGTCACCATCAATGATGCCGGCACAGTTGCCAACAAGGAAACAGTAATGTTGGTGACTTTCATATTTTTTTTTACTTATTAGTTTATAAAACAAAATAAACAAACTAAATTAATGAATTTTAAATATGTATTCAATTATTTTATTTTGATATAAAACCTAAAATTAATTAGTTATTCCTATAAAGGGTATTTTTGGAAATGCACTTTACAAAAATCAAATTGTGAAATAATTCATTTTGAAAAGCTACTTTGGGCTGCTTTTAGAAATGTGACAAATAAACACTGTTTATAATCACTTTTGAAAAGAGTTTACCAAACATAATTTTGGCGTTAGATTATGAAATAAGTGAATATTTTACAAAGTAATGTTATCCAAACAATAAGGATGACAATTTTTGACACGAACTCGACACAAAATTTACAGACTCAAGTTGACATAAAATAAAATGATTATTAAATAGGTAACATGACACAGCACAATTATTAATCGTGTTGAATTTCAGATAAAGTTATTGACACTAACTTGTTTATAACAGGATTAACTATTTGAGTAATTATATTATACTTTATTTATAACAGATTAACTATTTGAGTAATTATATTATACTAACTAATTTACGATTTAATAAATTTATTTTTTCATATTTTTTAAAAACATTAGTTACATTTATCACTCTAAAAGATATTTGGTTATATTTAGAAAAAAATTTATTAGCATTTGAGTAGATATTATCATAAATATTATAGAAATATATTACAATATATCAAAAAAATATTAAACGGACGACACGATTACAACTCGTTTAACTGTTTAATAATCTTACTAAGTTATAGTTTTTAATTCTTGACATGATTATTAAATGAGTCGAGTTCAGGTTAGTCCCTATTTGACACGATATGAATATAAAACAATTCGAATATGACAAGATAATTTGAATTACCACCCTAACAAAAATACACTAATTGTACTAGTCCATATTTGTCTACGCAAGTTTCTTACACATCAGGCTTTCACAATTGGTTTTAACCTATTGTTAACTATTTGAGAGTACTTAATAACTGAATTGCAGCCTCAGCAAAAGAAATTTGGAAAGTCTAGTATCACTAAAATATTGATGCATGTTTAAGCCCTCAGTCCCATGTAACACAAAATATTAGCTTCAGTTGGCTAACATCCTATGCAAACCTTCATGCATGAAGTTTTCCAATTCCTAAAGAATTTAAAAGTATATTTGGTACACACACACACAATATATATATATAACAGAATAACAGAATAACAGAATAACAGAAAACTTACATCTGCTCTGTCTTCAGCCCCTTCTGGATATATATCCTGTACCCATTCAACCTCCGCAACACGATATCTGCACGTAACAGTAGGTGGGCTTTAGTCCTAACTAAAAAACAAAATAGTTGTGCATGTCTAAGCCGGTGAAACATAACAAATACACAAATTAAGTGATCATAGCACTTAACCCATCTTGATCCCAAGATCGAAGAATTCGAAATCTCCGACGGCTTTCAATCTGCATCGAATTGCACTAATTTTTGTTAGGATGCAAAAAGAAAAATAAGAGGCTGCCTCTTTAAATAAAAAATGGTGGGTAGGTGGGGTTATAGAATGCACAGATCATATGTCACCTCTAAAACAAACCGTCCATCTGGAAGTGGTTCACACCTGGATGAAGAAAAAGGAGGCGATGTTACGGTTTAGCAAAACACATAATAATGTACTAGCATATATTACAAATAAGACAAACATGTGCAACATATGAGAAGAGGGTCTTATAAGGAAGAAGAAGAAGAAGACATGGAACCAACACCTACTCAATGATCTCCACTTCACAAGCAAAATCAGCTATAGAACCTGTTGAAGGATCAATGATGACCTACACAATTAATAGAAAAATCAAACCAACTGAGAGAGCAGGATTCTTTGGTCCACCTGATACATCTTATGGAAGAAAAGAAAAGGACTAGTGTCAAAATCTACCATTCCCATACGATGATTTCCCTCCATTATTCTCCTCACCTGTTGATCAACAACACAAATATTAGAATAAAGTCAATATGATACCGAGTTCAGATTACTTTAGCAAGGCCACCAATCTATAGGCAAAAATTTATCCATTGAACAATCTTTCTCACGTTACAATTTCATTTTTCTTATATAGCCCCAAGTTTCAATTGAATAAACAATTTTGTCCTAATTTTCGTTTGAGATCAATGAAACTTTTTCCAGTGAATGTCATTGAGTACTTCAAGACATCCAATCAGCATAATTAATAGAATGCAATGCCACAGTGGTTAAGCCAAAAACAAAAATGTACAATGTGAGTTCTATTAATTTATCCAGTTTAGTATTCTTTAAAAAAGTTACAATTTCTTGAGAGGTGATAATAATTTGTTACAGGAGAACCTTTGAATTCTAAAAACAATCTTTCTCACGTTACTTCCATGTAAGCATAGAGAATATCTTGTATCAGAGCACTCTTGAAATTCATGAAAGATATTCCGTAAATGGCTGTCTTGAGTTTTTCAAAGATAATACATGAAAGTCAGATGTTAATGTAACTCGGAAATGACAACTCACCATAAGTCTGTAGCGGGGTTCAAATATGTGAAGTGGAAACTTCTGACAAGGAATAACAACATCCATAACAAAGAGAGGAATCAAATCAACACCAAAGTTCGTCAAATTATCATGTTCTGACTTCCTTTCAGCGTATTCCTCAGGGAAATTCTTCAGTATGATGTTGTTTAGTGTCACACTAGTAAACCAAGTAAATATATTATAATTTCAGAAAAAATAAGTAAATAAATCAACTGTGTAATTCACACACTTTGAAACTTTTAAAAGGGCATAACAAGCAATTATGGAAAACACTAACTTCGGAAAGGAGAATAGAGCTTCCCAGATCACCAACTTATACTATATTGCATTGCACTGCTTGCAAGGTGCACAGGACAATTATTAAGTGGGACCCACCAAAATGATATAACTTAGAAATTTATGCAGTTAGTGATTTACTTAGAAATTTATGCAGTTAGTGATTTGAAGTTTCTTTATTTTTACCACTCTGCTCCTTATCCAATCAAAATATCCATTTTTTAGTAGTGTTTGCTTCACAAGTTAAATGCTGCCGTTAAACACTCATCATTTTGTAAGCCACCTAAATCTCCTTCACCCCTAGATGGGTATGCTCCTGGACCAAGTACGCAAGCTAATGCAAACAGCATATATTCAGGAGTAAAGCTTCTTCCCCTTTTATACCCTTGATACAAGAATTTTACAATACTATCATGTAAGCAACTCACCTGATGGAGCATGTCCTAGGACTAATAAAAAGAACTGTTCGGCACAATGGACATTTGTTACCTATATTTCAAATTCAAGGTCAGGAAAGACGAAAATTTAAGTGATCTGAAGGCATCAATAAAAGAAGGAATCATCAAACACAACATTTACCACGATCCATTGACTGAAATAGACATGATTGGCAAAAGGAATGCCCACAAGGGGTTGTAACAGGTTCATACAGTAACTTCAGACAAAGTGTGCAATCAAAGTCATCTGTACGTTCTGGTCTCCCATGACTTCTCCTCCCAATCAAACTGACAGTTGTCCTCTCCAAATTCTGTAGAGAAGCTTGGAGAAGATTGCTAAATATTACCAAATCAAACACCAATGACATCAGTCAATGAAATGCTCAATAGCCAACACTTTAAGCAAACAAGTAGAAAAAACCTATAAAAAAATATTTCCATAAAGAAATAATAAAAAACAATTGAGTGAATTAACTGATAGGTTACCTAAAAGGATCAATCTGCAGGCCGGAAAGGATAACATCCCGGGCCCTCTCATACCTTTCCAACTGCAATTTAAAACAAGTCGAATCATAATGAGACAAAGGCAATATGCACAAATGTAAATATAAATATAAGTTATAAAACACAGTTGCTCAAGCATGTACACACAATGCCAAAAATGAGATGGCTCAACCCTCTAATCAGGCAAGTTGTGATTGAAATTTTTTTAACTCAGATTAGCTTGAGCTGAGAAGTTCCAGCCCAACCTAAAATCTGGCCAGGCTACATTTGAAGCAGCCCCTAGCCTATACCAGGCAACCCCAACCTATATTTTATAATTATATATGTATTATAAGTATTCATTCAAGTATAATAAACCTTGCAAACAAATTAGCCATTGGTAGTGACATAAAGAGTAATTTGGCAACAAATCCATCAACCAAAGAAATCAAGCCCCAAAGGTGACACCCTGCTCCTAAAATCTCATCCATCGCATCTTTCTCCCTAATTGCTTCTAATCCACTCCTAGTATATCACCCCTTGCAACAACATCACTCCCCGTAGATAATTGTTTTTACTCATGTCACCATTAAATCAATTATTATTAATTTCAATTATAATGAAGGGCTTTCATTTTGTTAACCGAATTATCCTCCAAAGTCAACCCCAACTCATGTAAGTTGGACTTTCGCCAAGTAGCATGTGTTGAGGCTCAATTGGGTATTGGCTAGGATAAACTCATAGAGAGTATCCCCCAAAGTAATCAGCTTTTTCTTTTGGATACCCAAAAATCCCTCAACCTTTCCAAGCTCTCGAGTTCTAAACTAGGGACTACTGCTGAACCCTACAACCTCGATAGCCAGGAAAATTACGAGATAAATATCTCAAGTAGGTGGCTACAATGGGAATTGAACCCCTAACATCTTGGCTATATCCAAGCGCCTTTTACCACTCAACCCAACCCCTTTTGCGTTCCTAAAATCGTCACTGGATACCCTTCATCTTTGAGTATTTTGGGATTTAGGTGTTATGGCTTTGAAACCACAGTTTTTGTGGAATGGCATCACTATATATAAAGTATAAGCAGGAGATTGAATGAAAAATATTAGCTTCCGAGTAAAATTAGTGTTTACCAAGCACTTTAACTGTTGTGTTTTCAAAGTTTAGTAGAAGCACAATAATTCCAAACATAATCTTCATCTCGATAAAATAAATAATTAACATACAACCTATTCTCACCAAAATGAGGGCATTGGCCTTTAGGAGGTACGATTTCACTGAATTACTACAAAGGTTTAGTAGCTTCTCAGCATCCTTCAGAGCAAGCTGAAATAATGCGCAACAACTTTTCAACAATGTAACTGTTATAAAATTCAAAAAGAAACATCTCCTTAATTACATAAAGAATGAGACAAGAAGACATACTTCAGCATGTGTTGTAGGATCTAAACCATTCAATGGTCTACATTCTGAAGCTGATGAAGGTCTGTGTTTCAGGAATTGACTGATCCTGGATAAAAGAGAATATTTTGATTGGAAAAAAATCTCCAAAATAATTGAAAATTAGACAAACCCGTCCAGAGGATGATTAAACAATCATGCAACTAATAACAAATGACATCAAAGAGTTCAAGAAAATACTACATTAATGACCAAAAAAAAGGGTAGAAAACAAGAACCTGATATAAGCAGAACTTCTGTTGCCAAGAATAATAGGATCACTAGGTTTGATGTTATTGGCTCTTGAGAAATTATTGATTGCCTGAACATGGAATATAGCTAATCAACACTTGTCATAATTGACTATTCTAAGAGTTTCTTTGTCATGCTAATCTAATTTGTATCACAAACCAAGTGCATTAAATTATCATATGGCCAAACTAATATCCCTCAATCTGAGCTTAAACACGTACTAGATTAAGACAAAAACCACACAACTTCAAGTTTAAGCAGATTATGAACCAGGTAGTAGAAGCGTTACTCATAGAAAAGCTTTAGCTCAAAAATTACAAGACCCCACAACTAATACTTGCCAAAATTAAGTTGGCATCATAAGCCCCTGCAGAAGACAGATAAGACTACCAAAAAGAAGGGCATTGAATTCTGTGATAATGTGTAGAATAAATAGAAATATTGCTTTGAAGGAAAAAGTAGAAGAAGAATTCGCAAACTTTGTTTAAGTGCAAAATTACCAACCAAAGAGCATTAAGTTACTAAAATCCTTGGATTTCTAAGGAAGCAAAGGCCTCATAAGGAAGACAATGTCAAATTCCCAAAACTCTTAAAATCTACAGAATACCACACTAAATAGCTCCAAATGCAAAGCTCTAGCTACAGAAACTTGCCACCTTAAAGCCACACATATGAAACTGTTTTGACTTTTGAGAACCAAAGTGAGAACAGAAATCTTTCCAAGAATGAAGCAGCATGAGTAAAAATTTCTAATAGATTGTATTGTAATCGAAGTATTACTGATAAACCTGTATTCAGTAACTATTACAAAATTCATGCTTTATGTTCTCATGTCTTACAACCACAAAAAGACCTCAAGGAGCTTGTAATGACAAGAAGTATTAGCAAAGTTCATTGGTTGATTCATATCATGTGCTGTTCGACCCAAATTCACATTCAAAGCATGAATTTCAAAATAGGCAACGGATAACAGGACAACTCAGGTCAGAGCGGCACAATAACTAGTAAACAAAACTGAGTGCAACCAACCACAGGTAGAAAAGCTACCTAAGTTAAGATGGACCACCGCACAATATATCTGGGGCATTGTTCACAAAGAGCAACAGAAGGTTTCCACTCCAAATGGTTGAAAAAGGCACTAAATGTAAGACATCTAATTACTAATGGGGCACTAGAAATAGCATTTACCGCCCTAGTTATTGTAATGCAGCATATCAGGCCCAAAAAAAAAAAAAAGAATAAATATGTCATTGTTTCGACTGAAAAGCAATATGTACAAGGACAACCTAGACTAATCATAGACAAAACTGATCTTGTATACCAAGGCATTAAACTCCCTAACACCCTTTACCTATTCATTACAGATGTCCCAAATGAGAAGAACCGTAATAACACGGTTATATCAAACTGCCCCGAAAACAATCAAAACTAAATAGACAGCATTAAAAAGCTAAACCTTAACCTCTTCAAAATGACTCTCACGGAATGCACAGTTTCCTTTTTGCAATAACTCAGAAACATGACCATATCTGTCCCATGGCAGTGATCCCTCTCCTTCATTTGTCTGCATTTCAATTGATATTAATCCATCAGATTTCCAAACTCAATCATAAATTTTCAATAATTTACTCCACTAAAGTGCAAAATGTACTCCAATCAGCTTCTGAGAAAGTGGTAAAAATGAAAAGAAACAAAAACAATTGTTCTACATTCTCCATTAGAAACCATAAAAGCAAGGAAATTCATTAACTCAACTAAACCAGTGCAATTATTTCACAAAGCAAACAGCAATTCAAAAGGAAAAACAACATTATTTTTCGATGTGGCTGTTGAAGTTGCAGCTTGAAACCATCAATCAATATTTCAATCTATCATACAGGAAAGCAACCAATCAATAATTTGTGGAATACAAGTATCAAGTATGGTAATTACAATATTCATGTATAAAATTGGCAAGTATTTCTCCCACTCATGTTATTTACACATTTGAGAAAAAAAAAACACCTTAAACAACAAAGTAATAATAACGATAATAATAATCATATGCCATTTTCTTTGATATGTTCTCCTCGGATTTCTCAGCAACCAAATGGAAAGTAAACAATAAAACAAATGAAACCAACCAAATTTAACTCCTTGTCTTTTCCCAAGTCTTCCTGAACTACAAAACAAATCAAACATGTCAACAAAGAAAACAAACAGCTTTGACGCAAAAAAATATGAAGACACTATTTGCCTTCCGAGAAAAGGCTGGAAAAGAAAACGAAAAACCAATAATCTGTCTCTCAAAGCCATTAACTTCAAAAGAAAAACGGAAAATCCATACAGCTGCATTAAAAAACAAAACCCTTATCGAACATGATTCTTTTTCTTATGTCCTTTACAACGCAAAATTGAAAACTCTAAACTTCACATTATTTCACTATAACTACATTTTCTGAACGGCCACTGAAATGAAACTCTCAAGCATTCAGACCTCAATATCTTTTACTTTTACTGCATTCTCTCAGCATCCAAACACTAGTAATAAAATTAATTAAAAAGAGAGAAATTTCAAGAAAAATCACCCAAATGTAGTCCTCAACATCGTCGATTCCCTCCAAACTGAACTGAGACGACGTCGTTTCGGCAAACATTTGCAAAATACAATCTATCCACAGAATTCAACAACCAAAAAGAGAAGATATGAAGAAAATAATAGTAAGCGTCGTGTTCCTCTCTGTGTCCTTTGTTACATAAACGGACCAAATTGCACTACGTGTTCTATCTATCTGTTCACACTGTCTCTCTCTCGACTCTTCATTTCATTTTCTCTCTTAATTTTCGATTTTTTTTTTTTCTTTCGTTGGATTATTTGTGGAGATTATAGGACTGATAGCTGACGATTTGGCAGACAGAGAGATTCGGATTGCCTCTCTTCACTGAAAAATGTTTATATAGAAGTAGAAAAGTGATTCTGTGCTTTCTTGCATATGCCGTTGGATGCGTGCGATTGGTGGAATCGAGGAGAGGCTAGGAGGACTATTGAACAGATATTTCCGTGTAAGATCTGCGGCGACGATGAGAGCTGATAGATTACTGATAACAGAGATAAAAGTTTGGAAACGCACCATTCATGCGCGTGCAAAATACGGATCATATGCTAACATTGCTTTTTAGAAGGATATTTACAATAAAATTGTTTATGTTTTACTGTAATACAATTGAGTCCAAAACAAATTTTATTTTACCAATAATTTTAGTATTAGTATTGACTTTAAAATCATATTTATTATAAAATAAAAGTATTACATGTAAAATATTAATATAAAATAAAATAAATCTTACTAAAATTTATTTTATTAAACTTATTTTCAACTTTTTAACTTTGAAATTATATAAAATACTAAATATTAAATATTAATAAATAAAAAATATGAGTTTCACTAAAAATTAATGTTATTCAACTTTACTTCCAAAACATAACACAAGTGCCACAATCCTAAAGAAATAATGCCTAGATCATTTTAGTAGGGTGTTCAAAATCTAATCCAATCTTACCAATCCAATCTATTTTTATTATGTAGGTGTACAATGAATTAGATTTGATTGAAAAATATGAAATCTACTCGTAGTGAATTCGATTGGCTAGAATTTGATCCATTTGCAAAAGAAAATGCAATTATATCCTATTGAATGGTAATTTCTTTTATTAGAGTAGATCAAATTAAATTTCATCATACGATAGATTAGATTATATTAAATCATAAATGTATTAATACGATATAATTACTTAAATAGTTAATTTTATAATAAATGAGTTTATGTTTCAAAAATGATTAATATGAATTTAATACAATTATTAATATAATCGTATCATGTCATTTATTTAATTATTTTGCTATCTTATGTCAACTCAAACCCACAAATTTTATATCATGTCATGTTAGATTGAAGAGTTGTGTTAAAAATTGTTACCCGTAATCAAGACTATACTAATTTTTAAGATTGGAGTTGACTATATAAAATAATTCATCCTCAAATTAAATATATGACAAATCATTTAGGATGATAAAATTTGGGATGTCACTTCAAAAGTAAAATATTTATTAATATAAAGGGTTGTTTGGCATAGTATGGAATTGGACTAAATTACATATAATAATAAAAAAAAAATACTCAAATTTCTTCACGAAACTATCTAAAATGAATTTTAATATAATTAAATAATTATTGATTTATAAATTAAATCAATTATTTTAAATTCTAAATAAATATTAAAAAATTTAATAACGAATTAAATTGATTGAAATTAATTATTGATATTTTTAATTAATAAATATTATATATTAGTTAAAGTAATTATTAGTGGAATGTTCATACATAATTTTTATTATTAATAATTAATTTCATATTAAATATCAATCCAAATTAACTATATTACTTTTTAAAATATATTTATTAACAAATTGGTAAATAATATTTTTTAAATTTAATTACTTTTTTAAAAATTAACGATAATAGTTATACTATTTTATTAACTAGTTAATTTAATATTGATTACTATTATATTTTATATATTTAAATATTTATTTTTCATTTATAATATTTAATATTGTTATTAATGCAAAATAATATCAACTTTATCATCACAAAAACCATCTAATTATTAGATAATAAACTTTTAAAGATCTAACTATATTTAAATCTAAGCACAAAGAACTTTAATATATATTTTTTTTCATTCATTAAATTATTGATATGGTTTAATTCAATTCACTTTAATTAACGATTTTTTATTTGTTTTAAAAGTATTATTCGTGTTTTAGTTAAATCTTAAAGAAAAAAAAATAAATTATTATTATTTTTTAAAAAAATATTCTCTTTTTAAAGTTGATAATTTGTAACGAAAAAGATAAAATTTAAAAATTATGTAATATATTTTCAACAAAGCTATAGAAATATATGATTAAAGTGCTCGAAAAATAATTAATTATCATTTGAAAGTAATTTTAAAGATAAAGCATGTATAATATGACTTCCAAGTATTTTTTTAATTATCACACCCGCACAAAATTTTGCTTTAGAATCGATTCAAACCTATTTTACACATCTACTCTCTAATTTAAACTTTTTATCACGCCCTTTTATATATTTTCTAGTGATAAAAGGTATTAACAAACGCATCCCTTAATATTTTCTCAAATAACAGGAAAAGATAAAGTTTTTCTTTATAATACTTTTACCCCCTCTACCTAACACTATCCAAAATCTAAATATAAGTAATATTGAAATAAATATGAATGGTATGTTTATTTTTTAATATCTAATATGATTATTAAGTTATTTATATTTTTTTAATAAAAAATCTTATAACCAATACTTTTGCATTTCTGCCTTCATAAATTTTGATTGTTAAACAAATATAAAATATCATTAAAATGATTATGTGAATATCTTATAATGTTAAATAAATTATATATATATATATATATTGTTGGGATGCGGTTTGGGACATAAGTAAAGCTCAATAGGCTGTGGGCCTAAGTTATAGTCCCATGAAGAATTCAAGAAAATCTTGAGGCCTAACTCGATCTAAGAGATACTATTTAGGAAATAATAAGGATCTTAGGTATAGTGAGAGCCGAGACTTCTTGAGATTAGATAAAAGGCATCGGGTTCAAATGTCGATTCCGAGACTTCTCTTACTTGTGGAAGCTTCGGGAACAGCTTGAAGAATGTATCAAAAATACAATGCAATCTAAGCTCATCTCTCGACAGTTATGTATCTGCAAAGAATTCATTCTCTTTTCAATTTCTTTTCGGATTATGAAGGATCCTTAGCCCAGTAGATGTATTCCGCAAGTAGAGTTCATTTCATAATAAAGATCCACGGCTTAGTAAACATATTCTGTAAGAAGGGCTCGAAATCCCGCAAAAATAGAAAAACCGATACTTATAAAATAAACTTTCCGTAATTCTCAGAATTTAGGTATGATTGAAATTATTATTTTTAGATTTCACGAAATTCTACTAAATTTGAGAGACTTAATAGAAAACAACATCTATAAAACAGGGATAAAAAACAACCATGTACGTATGATGAAACAACCCTAGAATATACATGTAATTTATCATAGTCCTTCGCTAGTTATTTTCTTTTCTTCCTCCAAAAATTTACAAGCAAAATCATAACTTAAGCATCGAAGGGTTTTCACTTAACCACCAGCTTTTTACCCTTCTTCATTCTTGTTGTGGTTTCAGGTCAGACGACATTCAATAAAGAGGAGAAGATTGGTTCTGGTGCATCAACATCTGGCGTTGTCTGTGGGAATTTGAACAAAAAATCAGAAACAACTATAACTAAAAAAAAAAATCATGGTAACCACACAAACTTATGCAACTAGAAATTGAACAACAGTAAGGAAAAATCTTTATGATAATCCCCTTAAAGGGATAGTGGTGATTAACCAAAACGATACTCGACCATCACCCTTGGATTCTTGAATATGTGTGTATGTGAATCAATTCAATCAAAATTCGTTCCCAAAAATTTTCAATATCAACAACTCTTGCATTAAATCATAAAAAAAGTAGGTCAAACCAAACTTATCATCTTAATCTTTATAAAATCAACCTTTTTTGACACAAACATTTTTTTTACATTTCCTTTCTTATTTTTTTTTCAGTAAATGTAAAATTTCTTCTTCCTTTTGTCTTTCTTTTACTATTTTTTTTTTCAAAAGGAAAAAATAGTCAGTAACTTTACTCTACCCTTTAAGGCAGTATTTTTCTCATGGTAGATTATCCTTTACATACTATTGGTACATAGACCCAACTACGCAAGGATAACTTCACTCTTAAGGGTTATAGGTAGTTATTTCTGACTATCAAGCCTGTGCGAACTAGATATTATGATTGACATAAGAATTAAGGATTACGATCAGTTACTCAAATCACAATTCTCAACTCAAGTTGTATCGATATTAAATTTCAAATCAAAATAATGAATGAATTAATAATAGTTCTTTCAAGTAATCCTAGTGAAGATGAATCTAACATAAGAATCAAGCATAAACAAAGACAACATTTTAATTTTTAAATAGCTATATTCAATTTCAACCGGGTTTCTATCATTAGCGTATGATCATTAACCAAAACAAAACTAACAAAAACACATACATTTTTTTTATTTCTAGCATAGGAAAAACAAATAAGATAGAAAAATTTGAAACAAAAATTTCAAAATCCTTCCCCCATACTTAATTCTTACATTGTCCTCAATGTAAGATTGATTCATCCAATGAGAAGACTTAAATGTAAAAGAAGGAAACACACAAAAACAAGTCAAAACAACCAACAAATAATAAAAGAAAAATCAAATGGAGAAAGAGAGTAAAGGTGAGAAAAGTAAATATGATTGTGCACGCTCTCTAGAATTGTGATTTCCTTCATTTGTTGGATTACCTCCAATTAGCGCTTGGTTTAATGTCCTCAGCCTAACTTGTAAATTTGTTTATTCATCAAGAGACGTTGGTTCGTGGAGTACCTTTTCCACATTGTGCATCATAAATGATTCTAAGTATGACTTTAGTCTATGTCCATTCACTTTGAACTCCTTTTCTGTCTTTAAGCTTCGTATTTCTACTGCACCATGAGGAAACACGTTTATAACAATAAAAAATCCAAGCCAACAAGAATGAAATACAAGAACTTTCTGTCTAATAACGAAATTCTCCATGATATCATCTTATCATCGAACGATTTAGTTTTCTCCATGTAGATGCATGAATGAGAGTATGCTTCATTTCTAATTTCCTCAAGCTCTAACTCAACCGGAAAGTGAGATGGCTTACCATATACTAAGCAAAATGGTGACATCCCAATCGGTGTTTTATATGCTGTCCTATATGCCCAAAGTGCATCATTAAGACGTAAACTCCAATCCTTTCTATTGGGATTCATGGTTTTCTCTAGAATAGATTTGATCTCTTAGTTCGATATTTTGACTTGTCCACTAATTTTTGGGTGGTATAGTAAGAAGACTTTATGTGTGATGTGTTAGTGTTGATGAGGTGTGTCACACTCCTTTTACATACATTTAGCCTTAAATATCATTCTTACATATAATATACAATGTATCACTTTTATTATATAAACCTTATATAATTCAATTTACAAAAGTTATTATGCATACAAGTCTATACACATTACTTAGCTAACCTATAATTACATATATCTAAAAACTTTAAATACGCCTAGTATCATCGCTCGCGTACTTGGTTACCCTTAAGTACTATTATTTGAAAAATAAAATTTTTTACAATAAAGAGTGAGATATAATCTCAGTAAGTAAATCATACATGTTTTTAATGTTGATGCAATACATAATATAAAGGTTTAAACAATCAAAGCATTTTCAAACTTTTCCAAATCACATAGAATTTAATCATAATATTAATACATTCAAAACAGCTTAGTCAGTTAGTGTCACCTACACCCACGGTAACCCGGATTCAGAACATAATTACGTATTCTGCATATAACGGTCATTTTCATATTTATATAACAAAAATGCGCACGACTCGTTAAACAAAATTCTTATTGGCCTGTAAGCCTCGCATTTAACACGAGACTCGACTAGGTGAGAATAACATACTATTGACTAAGCCATAACATGCATTTTATTCATTTATTTCATACATCGACAACATTTAATAATTATTTTGTAAATGCAATATTGGCGTAAACATTTAAATTCCTAAATATTTCATTAATCATTTCATAAAATCGCATTAGCGTACCAAATATTAAAATCACATTTTTCATCATAACATCAAATATCACAAAATTTCAAAAAATTAAAATACATGCATGATCTACTTACTTCCGTTCCCGTTCTCTTTAAGTGTGTTCCTATTCAATGGTATGTACCTAAAATTAAATTAATACAATCCATTTTAGTTATGTATTAATTCTTGCCGCCACATTCCTATGATATCCACTTACCCAAACTCAGCACTTTTTGAATTTCCTAAAATAGACTTATTACCATATTCAATCCATTCCATCATTTCATACATACCTATACCTACATATATACAATTTTCAGGAAAACACACTTTTGGCAGAAAAATTTTCGAATTCATCAATGTTGCCGTTTTCTGCCAATCAATTTCTGCTAACACCCGCCTTATCAAATTCTAAACACTTCCAATTATTACATACAAACTCGGCTTACCGAAATCGCCGAGATTTAATTTCACTTCAACCACTCACCATTCCAAATCCACAAGTAACAATTTATGCTATTATAAACACATATTATACATTATTTATATTTAATTTCTCACTAATTTACACCATTATTATAAACATAATATACACATGTTAATAACACTCTATAACCGTCAATTCTACTTATTTAAAATACTATATAACATTAACATAATTCCATTTCCAATTTCCACACTTCAATTTAACATTAATAATATTAATTTTTCTATCTCTAATTTCCCACTACCATTTAGCAATACTAATATAAATTTGTCCACCTCTAATTCCTACTATAATTAATTCAATTCATGTTATACTAAAATACTATAATTCTAATTAAAAAAATTATAATTTTCTACTATAATTAATTCAATTCACTAAGCATACTATACCAAAATAATACTAATTTCCTATTACAATATAGCATTAATAATATAACTTCCATCAATTTTCACCAATTTCGACCATTATAACCACCAATTTACACAATTACAACCATATGATAATAACAATATTCATTTTAAACACATATAGAATATTATTCATATCTAACTCCCTAAATTACAACTTAAACTAATAATATAAATTCTAATAATATACTTTCTAATAATATTCTAAGTTTAGCAAACATAAGATCATCATATTTCACATCAATTAACATTTGAAAACTCACCAAGTGAATAAAAGTCCTTTCTCTTTTTCTTTCTTTTCCTTTCTTTCTTCTCCCTTTCTCTCTTCTCAATTTGCCTTATACGTATCCTTCCTTTGCATTTCTCAAATTGAAAACAGCAAAATTTGTTTAAGTATAATTGTTTAAAACACATGGATGGCTTGGATTATTTCAATAAAATCAAATGCCTCTTCCTTTTTCACCCAATTTCTATCAATTATTAATTAATTCTAATTACTTAAACACATAGATGGTTAAGATTACTTCAATCAAATTCAATGGCTTTCAATTTTTCCCTCCAATTCTTATCAATTATTAATTAATTCTAATTACTTAAACACATGGATGGTTAAGATTAATTCCACCAATCCAAGGAACCACATTTAGCCATCTCATTTTCCATTAACATGACTCATGTTTATCATTTTACAAAACATGCTTAGAATTGTACCAAGTGGATAGTTTAGATTAAAGCAAATGGATGGTTAAGATTGTGCAGAGAATTTTGGCCAAAACTTACTATTTTATTCATTTAATTATTTATTTTCTTTATTATATATATATATATATATATATAAACTTGGGTTTGGGCTTGGGCTTAGGCTTAAATAATTGGGCTTAGACATAATTAATTGGGCTTGGGCCTAACTAATTGGGCTTGGGCCTAACTAATTGAGTTTGGGCCTAACTAATATATATATATATATATATATATATGTATATAATATTCTTGGCCCACTTAATTTTATTCTAATCCATAGTCTAAAATTTCAAAAATGATATTGTTAACAATAAAATTTTCATTTCTACCCTTAATGTCTACTACATTTTTCAAACTTACAAAAATATTCTCATATATTTACTTTATATCTTTGCTTAATAATTATAAGTTCAGCAAAGGAAATCACAAGTGTTACAAGGAGAAATTAAACATTTAGGGTTTATGGCATTTAATCATTATTTTCACTAAAGTAATCAATAATACATGCAATTAAGCTAATAATTAGCTTAGGGATGAAGAGAAAAACCTTGAAATTACAAGATCTTTAAGAAATCAAACCCCTTATGCCATCTTTACCTTGGCCTTTTGCTAGAGAGAAAGAGAGCTTTTTTAAGATTTTGGATAATTATCCAAAATTACACTAAAATTGAAAATGGTAATGTATTTATATTTTTTCTCATTTACTAAAATACCCTTAGTCTTTTAATCAAAGATAAATAAGTTCCAAGGCTTGTCTAACAAACTTTTTAATAGTAAATATAAAATATCACTTAGGCCTTCATATTTTTTAAAAATTATAAATTAACCCCAAATTTGGTCAAACTTGTTTTGACCAAATTTATTTTAATTCCATTTATAATTCTAAATATTAATAGAATATTGTAATTTGACCAAATTTATTTTAATTCCATTTATAATTCTAAATATTAATAGAATATTGTAACTTACATTAAGTCACATTTTGATCATTAAACATAGCTTTCGAATTGTTAAATTATTTAACGAGTAAACCGTTTACAATTTTTGGCCTAATATCATCTTCGAGAGTGCTAGCTCTCTTATGGGTAATATTTAATGTAACGCCCGCAATTTTAAAAATTTTAATTCTAGCATCTACAGTATATAGAAAATTTAATCGAATAATTTGATATTATTTGATTAATTAAAATTTTATGTAACTTATA